>VUQK01007337.1:4581-22007 GCA_015106715.1 Bujurquina vittata | reverse complement strand
CCCCCCTCCCCCCCCCCCCCCCCCCCCCCCCCCCCCCCCCCCCCCCCCCCCGCTCTGTGATTTCACAGGCCTGTTGTTCCCAATCGCTGCCACTTTGTTATAATCCCGCTAACAGTTGCACAGGCGGCATCCTATCACGGTACCACTTAACCTCACCTAACGTAAGCTCAGCTTTCTCCCACTCCTCCTCACACTGTATCTGGCTGTAACACACTCAAATACAGTTTTATGGTTATGATCATGACAGTAATTATTATCTGTGTAAGCTTCCATGCTTGGCTGTTGGGTGAGGCAATGCTGATTTACGGCTTGATCATAACTGTGTAACTGGTTTCTTATAGTTTGCTTTGGTTGCTCAGGCAGAGTAGAAGCTGAAGATATCTGCATAAAATAATTTGAAAGCTGTGTTACTAAAGCTATGCAATATCAGAGAACTGCCAACCACTGCATTACTTTTACATTGTTGGATAATTATTGAGTCCAGGCTGCACTGAATCCCTTTAAAAAGGTGACTTCTGATGTTTAACCGCAGCCCGGTGGGTTCCCCGGTGTGTGAAGAGGAGAATCCGGCACCTGTCTGAGGCTGAGGACGCTCTCTGGCCTGCATCACACTGAGCTGGGGAGGATGCCAGCAGCATGACAACCAGAAGGATAAATTATGGCCTGGCATAACATCTGCAAACATCAGATATAATTGAGGGGGCGGCATTGCTTTCTCTGAAACGTGTTGGCTTGCAGTTCTTTTAACACTGAGTAGGTCGGGTTTCTGGAGGAGGAGGAGGAGGAGGGGCACCTTTAATCTGCTGGTGTTTCCTTAAATGGGTAAAATAATGTGTGGCACCAGGTGCTGTAATGAAAATCTAAATATATTGGTTTGCTCATTATGCCAAGAACAATTACCTGACCAACATCACTAAGGCCGGAGAATTTGATAAGTGGCTGGGCATGCAGTCATTTTAATTGGACCGTCCTGAGCAGAAGGGTTCAGTTGCAATGTTTGAGTTTGGATATTGTCCAGATGTCATTGTTTACTTCAGCCTGTCAGTTTACAATGCATGAGTTCACGAGTTTTAATAGCGCGTACATAATGCTGCACCGCTGACGGATGGAGCAGACAGAGATTTGGCAGGACAAAGTGGGCTGTAGTGAAGGTCATGAAGTCATCAGTGGAAATTGTGGGAGCAGAAAGTCGCTGGTGACAGATCACTTCATCGGTCTTTCTTCCCCTCCTCCTCCTCCTTTGAGCGCTTTCAGAAAGGAACAAAGCAGGTGAGATGGGGACACGGTACAAGAAACGCCTCCGCTCGGCTTTTTAGAAGAATTTACCGTGGACGGACTAAAAGACATTTAAAGAACGCGGTCATTAAATTTCTCCTCAAACATGACGTCTCTGGCATCTGTTTGAGGGGAATAAAATGAACATCTCAGGTAACCTTGGAGTGAGATATCAAGCCAGCAGTAAGTAAGTTGGGTAACTGGAAATATTCCAGATCTCCGGCTGCACCGTGGAGGTTAAACCTCATCGGATGCCTGTCTGCGCTCAGCAGGATGAAGAGGAAACAGATTCCCCAAAAGATTGATGACTTGGCACAACAGTAGTAGAGACGTGGAGGGCACAGAATGGGGTGTGTGGCATGAAAATATTTAAGGGCAATGACACCATAAAAAGAGGCACGTAATGATTAAGCTGCAGGGAGCAATGGATGGATATCTGGAGCTGTTTCTCGGGAAGAGTTTCAGCAAGTTTTAAAAAGAGGAAAGACTTTTTTCCCCCGGCGGGTTTTAGTTCAAATTCAAGGGCGCTCCGGGCACAGCGCTCGAGCTCAGCTCAGTCCAGCTGGAAAGGTCAACAGTGGCTCTGCCGATGTTTCACAAGAAGTGTTTGTTTTGGAATGTCACGAGGTAGACCTCTTCTTTGCCCCCTCCCCAGATTCCCCTCTCAGTGGGACAGAGCTATCTGCACAGATCAGGTTCAGAACATCCCACTGAGACAGCAAGATCAGAAGATAGTGAGATGAGGTGCAGGGAGATCCAGGATCATCCCTCTAGTTCATGTCAAGTGTCAAGACTTCCTGGCTGGAGGCCCAATGGGCGACGAGTGCGCATGTGAGATGGAGATTGGAAGGGCACAGAGTACACTGAAAATGACTGAAGGATTCTGGGAAAAGGCCGAGACGAGTGGAAGAGGGCCCGACATGCGTGTTGTGCTCTTGTAGGCTCCCGGAACAAATTTCCATTCTGAATCATTGAATTATGTTGCGAGTGCTTTTATGCATCAACGATTTGCTAATCACATTAGTTAGTTAGACTTGCCACATTGCACTTGCATTCATGTACTTTATGGTGACAAATTAAACTTTTAATGCTACTAATTTCTCCAGGAGATGACAAACTGCAGAGGCCGGGGGTACTGTATGTCACATAAAGGCAAAATCAAAGGGCCATAAATAACACCAAGATGAGCTTTTGCATTTTGGTGCTTGAATTACTGTGCAGCATTTCACACTTCATTACTGTGGCAGCCAGAGGAGGGATTAGCAACAATTGAGGATGGAGGAGGAGGGAGAGGGGGCGGCTTGGGTTATGTAAGCTATTATGGAACGGGAAACACTGAGAAAAATCCAAAAGAAGGAGGTGGGAAGTGGAAGATCTTATATGAAGTATCTTCCCCTCGGAGGACGAGAGCGAGAATGAGGCAACGCGAGCACGTTGGGACAGGTGTGCCGCGTTGCTTAGGGACAGAAACAAGAAAGACAGACAGAAATCTGAGCACTGCAACTGCAGGCGAGCCTGTGACATTGAAGGGAATTAGAGAAGAAGAAACCATCACCACCCGGTGAGAGGCTCTTTTTTGACATGATTAACGGACCAGAATAAACTGGCACAATCCAAGGTGAGGAAGGATATTTGGCTCCCAGCTTCCAGCCAGGGATGGTCAGTGTGAGGTAGCGCAGCCGCATCAAATAAACAACATATAAAACACATAGTAAATCAGTAATAAAACACTGTGGCAGCTTGTAATTAAGATTTTGACCCTCTGGTTTGAACCAAGTAATGCCTCACTGGGCTCTGGTTATTGCAAGACGACTGATAAAATCTGAACGACCGCAAAATCAGAGCAAGACAGAAAATAATGGCTTCATTGGTTGGTTTTAATTCATTTTGAAAATTGTATAGATAACTTACCTTAAAGCACCGAGTGAAAAAGAGAACAAATAAACAATTTAAAGGGCCACATGGTTGAAATTGCTGAGCTGACTGCCAAATATGCATCCCAGAATCCCCCAAAGCACTACAAATATTAAAGTAAGACATTTTAACTGCCATATTTGATACTCAAATGCATCACAGTGCAATTCACACTCGTTATATAATAAATATTGAGAACAACACGACGTTTCAATGACCCGTAAAGACTCAGGTGAGAGGCCTGTCTTACCTGCTTTCTTGGGCACGGGCATGATTCTCGTGGTGCTCACGGCGCCGCTGGACATCGGTCGGGGAAGTCCTGTGACAGTGCCTGTGTGTCTCTGGAGGGTCACTCTTATTAACTTCCAAATCAGCGGGGAGGGGAGGTGCATGAGTTTAGGTTGGATGTACCGGCTCCCCAAAGGGATGGCCCTGTCACTTGAAACTCTCAATCCTTTCTTGGGATCTGCTTAGTGGAGATGAGCAAACGTATCCAAAGTATGCACACTTCTTTACATACACATGGACTGAGCACATGCACGGGGTAAACCCCAGAGGTGTTACAGACATGAAGAACCAGCGAGACAAATGGAGGGGAAAGCAGTGATGTGCCCACAAACCTTTGTGTAGTGCATGTAGACTGATTCACCACAATATTCAAACCAAGGAGGCCTTCCGTGCCAGGCCAGCTCCACCCTGTTGGACCTTTGGGGACGTCCTGTCTGACTCAGGGAGGTTGGCAGCACATCCTCCGTGTGCTCTGGTTTGTTGAGTAGGGCCTCTGATAATCAACTGGATTTCATCTTCATTCATATTAATGTGAATGGTTTTAATGTTGTGGCTGATCGGCGTATGCTCACCTTCGTGCTGTAGCTCATACAGTGATTAATGTACGGTAAGTGTCGATGCCTTTGAGTGAAAGGCAATATTCACACCAGGCATCACGCAGTCTTCAGGAGAAGTTCTGTCTAGGCGGCGCAGAAAAGCACCTGCACTGTTGCTCAGTGGTCCAAAGTTTTCAAATGAAATTAAATGTTGCATTTTGTTTGGAAATGAAGATCCTAGAGTCCGGAGGAGGTTTGGAGAAGGCGGCTCTGAAACATCTGCAGCAGTATCGTGACGGTGGTTGTTTGGTGGTCAGTCAATGCAACCGATTTTAGAGCACTTCATGCTTTGCTCTGCTCGCAAGCTTAATTGAAATGCCAGTCTCCTCTTCCAGCAGGACTTGGGACCACAGTGCCAAAACTTCTCCAGAAGGCTTTGTTGACCACGTTATTACTGTGGCTTGACTGGCCTGACCTGACAGAGAATCTGCAGGCTCTCATCAACAGGAAGATGAGAAACACTGACCCCGAAATACAGATGAGCTGAAGGTGGCTATCACAGCAGCCTGGGCGTCGTGGACTGATAACATTGGAAGCACTGCTGACATCACACTGCATTAATGCAAAAATTCACGGTAACAAAACCCCCCCCAACCACACGCTGAGTGTATGAGCGTCGCACATTTGAGCTCATTAATCTGTGACACTTGATTTCTGATTTTCTCTTAATTATAAAATTAAAGTCTAGAGGATGCGCTATCATGCAAGTAATATTTTAATACTGAAATTTACTGGCACGTCTTGATCATTACAGTCGAGGAGGAAATAACTGCCATCAGAAAGTGTCTGACTGTTATTAGAAGAAGAATTTTAATGAAGTGTAACTCGCAGCTTAGCGCTGGCTCCTACAATACTGCATGCACATCTCAACACCTGCTGCTCACTGCTGTCAGTGGCCGCCGGGCTAAACGGTATTGTACAGTGACCTTTGGTGTGTGTGTGTGTGTGTTTTTAGGGCGCTCGACGATCACTATGTAGTACTCCAGTGTACTTTACCCTCCTGGCCTCCTGTTAAGTGTCCGATCGTGTTACTTCGTCGCATGTTAACACGATGGGGGTATGCTGAAATGTATAGCACAATCGGCCGCAGGGAACTCATTAAGCATGAGGCTGTAAGGCCTGCTGGGATGCTTTTCCGGGCCTGTGAAGACTTCCCCTTATAGTTTTCTTAGCTCCCCTCTGACTGACAGAGCAGGTTCTTGACCCTCAGTGGCAAGATCCCAGCTGGCTCTGTGGACAGGTGACCAGCCTGGCTCAGGTAACACAAAGAGGCACACAACCTGTGAGCAATTTAGTTGTGGGAGGAACACCAGAGTACCTGGAGAAAACCCATTCAAACTCCACACGAGGTGGCCCATGTGGAATCAAACCCAGGACCTTCTTGCTGCGACCACCTGGTGATGTACCACACTGCCCCCAAAGCAGAGTTGCTTATTGAATGTATGACGTTAATTGCTCAAATAGGCTAACCTTTATTGGTATAGTGAGTCATTTCCAGGCTTACTGATCAAGGCTTCCTTTCTGTCTGTGGTAAGTGTGTAATCTCTTCATATTTTTCTGACATTATAGTTCTGTCTCCCTGTGTAAGCTCATCTGTTCTGCTGACAGTATACTTACCCATGTTTGTGGTCAGCTAGAGCTAGATTGATCAACCCCGGGTTGACTTGTGGAAATGTTGACCACCTTTGTTAGCCTGATTGCCCATGTGAGTGAGTGAGTTAATAATCTGAGATAATCTGAGAGCCACATGCTGCAGTGCAGGCCTGTTTAATATCTCCTCACCCGGCTCCTTTCTGCTGCAACACTTCTGTCATTTTAACATCTCCTGCTATAAAAAAATAATACTGAGCATGTAACTTTATTAATAAATGCAAAGCGAAAACAACTTTGTTCCTCCTGTACCTGGTGGGTTTAAATCCCACAGTCTAAAGGTGTACACGCCAGGTGAATTGGCCTTACGTAGTTATTTTAAAACTTTATATACTAGCGTTAATTTCAATGCTCTCAGAGACATGAAAAACATCCCATCTAGGATCATCAGCAAAAAAAAACCTTTTTTTTTTTATCCTGGAATTTCTGCTTCAGCTCCAGCTGTCGCCGAGCTCTCTTATATTGTTTCTGGTTAAAACAAGAGGTTCCTCCGTCCCAGTTTGCTGCAAACACACAGAATTCCATTCAGAAACATCACCACAACAATCATCGGGTACAGGGACATACATCACACCCCCTGCTGACCGTCCCGCATGATTCATTGGAGTGTGTGTTACGTTAGTATGCGGCTGCAGTTCTGGGTCTGAACCGTGTGGCAGGAAACAAGTTTAGTCTGGGCTCATTGAGATGCTGTTACATGAAAACGCAGATTTATCACCAGCTTCTCTCTCGGTAGACGATCTGTTGCTGCCTGACGGGAGCAGATCTCTTTACAAACAGATGACTTTTGTCATTTGGCTTATTTCATTCCAGCTCTCATCTTTCTCTGAGCTGTTGTTATCACCCGCCTCATGTTATTCATCAAGGTCCATCACAGAGTAGGACTGTGTGTGTGTGTGTGTGAGAGACATGGTGGGTCATTCTGGGACTGGTGACTGGATGGGGGCAAAGGGCACCAAAGTGTTGAAGCTCAACACTGAACCTCCCGAAATAAGAGGATATTTCTCACAGCTGGGCACGCAGACCAGTGTGAGTGACTGACATACTGCTGACCGGAGGCAATGCGGACACAGGGATTCTGGGACATTCTGTTTCTAAAGCCGTGTTGTTGTGAAGCCGTGATCTTCCTCCCTGACTCATAATTATAAATACACAGATTGGTAACAGGAAGATGTTCACATTAGCTCGTCCTAAAATGGCCAGAGTGCAGAGACCAATGGCAGACGGGTTGTTGCTCTTTCATTTGCAATGACGCGTCTTTAGATGTTAATCCACACACTCTCCCCTCCGAGCAAGGAGTAGCTTGCTACTTTAGGATTATATATTTGAAATCACAAGCATTTTTTTTCTTCCTTTCATTCATTTATCATGTATGTAGCTGTGACATGGATCATATAGAGGTACAGGCGATTAATGTGGGGCTACCATGAGCTGAGAACTCAGGAAACTTCATCTCAGATTGTAATATCAATAATAACTAACCATTCTGCCTTGTATCAGGGGCTCAGGCTAGTGGTGGTGTGATATTTTCCTGGCACACTTTGGGCCCCTTAAAACACCACAACCTATCTGAGTGTTACTGCTGGCCACGTCCATCCCTTTGACCAGTATGCTCATCCTGATCGTACATCAGGCTCTCATCAAATCATGTCAAAATGAAATCAAGGCAGTTCTGAAGGGAAAAGGGGGTCCAAACCAGTACTGCCAAGCCTACCTAACGAAGTGGCTGTGAGTATTGATTTTACTTTCACTCGTTATCTTCAGCCCTGTTAACTCTAATAGTTTGGAACTGTATTTCTGATGCCACTCAAAAAAAAAGAGAGAAAAGGTTCAAGTAATAAATACTTTATTTTCACATTAGAAACCTCTGCAGGGCACAGTATCTCTTCTATAATGTACAGGTTTAAGTTGCATGTGATGGACATGTATCTTCTTTTAATGGCATTATATACAGCAATCAAATGAGAAATATTCCAAAAAATTGTCATTTTGATCATCGGCCACCGCCATTGCCTGCTCCACCGCCAGCTCCTGCTCCCGATTGGTCCTGAGCGCCAGACATCATCAAGAAGAGAACGAGAGGCACGATGTACATCCACTGGAAGAGAAGAAGAAACAGGGAAGTAAATACTGCAGTATTTTTGTTTACAAGGTAACAAATCAACCGTGATTGTCTAGCATCGAGGATTCCAGATTGGTAATCCCAGATTAGGTTTATTTTCACAACAGAAGAGAAGAAAAGGCAAAGGGCACAAGTGGATGAGAGGCTATAGCGCCAAGATCTTTGGGGTTAAACACATGCTAAATATAGTCTGAATAATTATTATAATACTGGTGGGTTTACCATGGAGACTCAAACTGGTAAAAAAATGAAATAAAATTTGATCTCTGCATTGTAAGTGTTTGGCATGTCCACCTTTCCACCCGTCTCCCTCTCATACACGTGTGATTGAAGTAGAGGTAGTGAAGGTAGATGAGCTTAACTATTTGGGGTCAACCATCCAAAAACAACAGACCGTGCAGAAGAGAAGTGAAGGAGTGTGAGCAGGTAGGGGCGAGTGTCAGAGCTGATTTGTAACAGAAGGACGGCAGCAAGAGTGAAAGGAAAAGTTTACAAGATGGTAGTGAGACCTGCTATGTTGCATGCTTTGGAGACAGTGCACTGACAAAAAGACAGGAGGCCGAGCTGACGATCCTAAAGCTTTCAGTAGGAGTGACCAGCGTGGAGAAGATTAGAAAGGAGTACTTCAGAGGGACAGCTCAGGTTAATGGTTCAATTTATTTTATAGCAAGCACTTATATAGCAAGTGGGAAGGAAAAACTCCCTTTTAACAGGAAGAAACCTCTGGCAGAACCAGGCTCAGGGAGGGGCAGTAATCTGGTTTGGACATGTGCAGAGGAGGGACAGACAGTTGGTGTGACAGAGGAGGATGCTAGGAAAAGGATGAGGTGGAGGCAGAAGATCTGCTATGGCGACCCCTAAAGGGAGCAGCCGAAAGAAGTAGACTGCAAGTATTTGGCATTGGACCTGAAGAGACCGTGAAAGGACGGAAAAGAAGGAACGAGTGGAAACAAAAAAGAGACAGAAGGTCTGAGTTAGTCACGCTGGCTAAAAGTTAAATACAAACTCTGAAAAAGGCAACTGTACTTCAGTGGGACTCAGCTCTGCTCTCTGCCTCCCCCTGCTGGGGGCTGTGCCGAATTGGAGACCATGAGGAAGATTGCACCACCCAGAATCAAATACCACTGGAACACAGTACAGCATCAGGTCAACACTGTCACTGGGTGCAGCACAGCACAGAGTCAACACAGGTCAGCGAACACAGCAAAGATAACACAGCAAAACAAGACAGATCTTAAAAGAGCTCAGACAAAATAAGAGACAGGACACGGGGCTGGACTCAAGCTGGAATAATGCCGCTCAAAAAGTCCAAAGATAAGCAAAACCTTAGCACTGGCTATAAAAGGTCACTTTTTATGGTAGTGTGCACTTTGTGGGAAGACTAATATTGGATGACTATCATCACGCGGATTAGTGTGAAAACCAGATGGACAAAACAGGCTTTCCGGCAGGTGCTCAGCTGACCGGAACAGTTTGCGGTACCAAAATCAAGTCTGCACGAGAGGAGATATGGAATCACCCCCCCATTAATATAAAAGTTAAAGCACAATGCTCAAAATAAATGAGTAAATTTAATTACAAATTAAATTGAACAGGTTGTGGTATGGTGGCAAAGACTGACAACAGTTGTGGTCAGACAGCTACACAATGTCTGCTGCACACACACAGACTAGTATTACCAGACATCTCATTTTTTTTTCAAAATATAAACTACATATTTATGCCATGAGTAAATGCTGTCCCTTGTGCCACATGAAACGTGCACCGATGTCAGTATTACCCTGCAATGCCTCGTTTGGCCTGATGAGTTAGCTCAGTGGAATAAGAAAGGCCCTGGAGCCAGAGAGACACAAACTGCGTAACCAAGTGTACCCATGCCTACAAAGTGAATACAGGTAGAAAAGGACCCTTCAACATGAGTAACTGAGGGTGAAAAGAAGGGAAGCAGCTTGAACTTTATGGGAGACATTTTCACTTTTCTGCCATAAATACTGGCAAACGAAACCCAATCAAAAACACAGTACAAGCACCAATGTGCCCAGTATATCTTAACACATGCTGCACGAATATGAAAAGATGCGGGGAAAATATGAGCTTAGCAGGCACTTTCATTTATTCATTAACTATACAGGAAATTACCATCCTCACAGCCCAATTTCTGAAGGCAAAGAGTATATCTCTGGGCACAGCCTGCTAGCCTTATCAGCAGTTTTCTGTGTAAGCACTTACATATTTGGCAATGAATGATTTCTGCTCTTGTGGGTTCTTCCCTTTCTTCTCAGATTCCTGTTCCATACGTTCGAGGAAGAGAGCCGTCTCAGGTCTGGAAGAAAGTTGACAATTAGTGTTCAAACAAGCACTAAAACATGAAGCGTATCGGAACAGCAGAAAAGGCGCAGAGGCAAATATAGCTACACCAAAGGCTGTGGAAAAAAGCTGCACAGGAGGCGTTGACTTATGCAGACAGCCACAGAGAGAGAGGTGAATGCATAGTAAGAGTGTAAAAGAGCTGCAGCAGAGAAAGGACAAAATGACCGATAAAAGCAGCATGACTGACAGTGACTGACCCAGGAGCACTGACAGGAGCCATTATGCTCAGTGTGGTGTTGAAAAACTCGAGGTCCACCTCATCCTCGACCTCAGTGCCCCTACAGGCCCCAGGTAACGTCACTATGGAGACACCAATGAGGTATCCAGACACGTCAGTGTGGAGTGTGATCACATCGCTCAGTTGGGACTCAACCATGGCACACTGAGGATCAGAGGGGAATACAGGTCCATGTTGGTGTTAAAACAATATCAGTCTGTCATAATTAATCACAGAACAGATTGTTGATTAGAAATATATAAAATCTACACAGATTACCCACTGTGTGAGCGGCTTTAAGTCTAAAACAACAGATTAAATATTTCATACTTCCAAAGTGTGATTCAGCTTTTATTTTGGGAAAAAAAATTATTACGGAAACTATTGATGGGAAACTCAAAATTTTTTCCCACGATACAGCAATTTGCTTACATCATATTAGCCATGTACTTAAATAAAAAACACTGCAGTTCATCCTAAATGCCTATCAGTTTGTGTGTAGTAATGTATTATAAATATTGCAATCAATTTTACTAATGTGTTAATCAGGGTTGTGACAGATTGTACAACACTGGGATAAACTGTTGAATGATTAAAAAGTGTCATGCGTTTACTTTTCCAAACATGTCAGAGCGACAGCGGTATGTTAGCCTCAGATAAAGATTTAGGACCTAAAAAGGGAGCAAGTGGTTTGGCTACAAGAAGTCAGACCTTCAAAGTACAATAAAGTACAATACTGGAAAATATGCCAGTAAACCAGCCAATGGTGGAAACAAACTTGTTTAACCAGTTAACAAGTTACAAGGTTAAGTTACTTTAGTTATTCTTAAACTAAAGTGTTAAGCACTACTTTTACTTAAAATTTCCATAGAAAACACTACCTAGGCTACTTTTCTGCTTACAGTGACTTATGCCTAATACAAGCTGCCTGTGTATTAGTGCACTTTAATGCTGCTGCTAACACCTTGTGGCAATAGATTCACACTTGGAATGAGATAGTAGCTCATTGTAGACAAACATGGAAAATGTCCTTCATTTTGTCTGCACTAATAAATGCTGCTGCTTGCCAGCGGCAATCACCAATAAAACATTCAGTATTTTTTCCTGCATCACCATAAATTTCATTGCTGCAAATTACCTTCAAATATAGTGTTATAACTTTGAGGCCATATCACGCACCGCTGGTGTCAGATTAATTTATTCTCTCTGAATTGTTTCCTCCAACTGCCGACCTACTCCTGAGACTTTTGTTCTTTAACCAAAGTAAGTTAACTCCCATTAACTTTACTACGTTTGAGAAGACCACCTTGAAGAGTTTATTAACACATTTTAAACAATTACCCTAAAACTTGTGAAAGATTTCCATATATTAATTCAGTGAGTATTACTAACCAATTCAGTGTATTTTTTTTAAAAATCTGTATCTATTTGTGGAGAAGATGGGTGAAATACATACGGCTCTGACAAACGCTGTGAGGTAACCTTCCATCTGCCGCTCTGTCTGTCTGTCAGCCTGCAGGAAAACACGAGGCACTCGGATCCTGTACAGACCGTCGACTGCAGCCACTTCCTGTGGGGTCAACCATGTTATTAACAAACCTCAGATGCAGGTTCAAACAGAGACATTTTAAGGAGGAGACGCTCAACAGAATAGGGGAGAATCCTAAAAAGGTAAAGATGGAGGTGGTCTCACGCTTACCACTAAAGAGCCAACGAAGAGCTGAATTGAAAAACATTTGAGACAATCCTGCATTTATTTAGCACTTTTACCACGGACTTATCATTTGTGGTCCATTTCTCACATCTTCCTGCCAGTTTTCACCTCAAATGTACAAAGAACCTCTCATAGGAGTTTTCTGGTCTTGTCTTTTTTTGCAAAATGTATCCACAAACACAAACATTTATTTTAAATAGGAGGAATCTCCCCATCGCTGGGTAATTTTCAACATTTGTAGTAAATACAACTAAATCAGTCCACACCCTTTAATCTGATTTAACATGGTTCACCTTCAGTTTGATCCTGTCCTGCTCTGACAGCGGGTTCTGACTTAGTGACACACTCGGCTCTCTTCCAGCCTTCAGCATCAGAGATCCACGCACTTCAAACTTTGCTATATCATCTGGAGAAAAAAAGAAAACAAAAAGAGATTATTACAAATTATTCCACTATACAAACACGATATCTGCGTGCACCCGCTGACATGTATGATGAAGAGCACAAGACATTTACTGTCAGATCACAAGCTGCCTGTGTATTAGTGAAGGTACTGTTACTGTGCCGTGTGGGTAAATGTGCGCATTGCTGTTTTTTTTCCCTCCTCATGTTTAGTTTAAAGTCACAATTATTCTATAAATTGGATCTTGTGTAGAAGTCACCAACGCTCTGCTGACTCAGTAACTGCAGAGCTCCAAAAATCCTCTGGCATTAACATCACCACAAAAAATGTGTGCCAGCTTTCTGGCATGGCCGAGCAGCAGCATGCAAGCCTTATACCACCATGCACAATGCCACGCGTCGGATAGAGTGGCGTAAAGCACACCGCCACTAGACTGGAGCAGTGGAAATTTGTTCTGTGGAGTGACAAATGACATTTCTCCAACTGGCAGTCTGATGGTTGAGTCTGCGTGTGACTGCCCTGTGCCAACTGTAAAGTCTGCTTGAGGGGGGATACTGCTAAGGGGGATGTGTTTTTCTTCTGGAATGGCCTGGGCCCCTTAGTTCCAGTGAAGGGAAATCTTCATGCTTCAGCATTCCAATACATTTTGGCAAATTCTATGCTTCCAGCTTTGTGGAAACAGTGTGGAGAAGGCCCTTTTCTGTCTCAGCATCACTTTCCCCTGGTAAATAGAGACACGGCTGGACGAGTGTGGTGTGGAAGAGCTTGAAGCTGCAGCGAGGCCTGTCTTCAACCCCATCAAACACCCCTGAGATGAACTAGCACAGAAACTGTGAACCAGGTCCTCTCATCCAATATCAGTGTGGATGAATGCGTAGAAACTCCCACAAGCACCCTCTGAAATGATGTAGAAACCCTTCCCAGAAGCTATTATAGCTGCTAACATAATAATGCCTATGGATTCAGAATGGCAAGTCATAAAAGCTCCTGCAGGTGTAATGTGTAGGTGTCCATATAGTGTATGTGTGTTTAGGAGTCTGCAGGCTGTTGTACATGCCGGCAACCACAAAGGAAGTTCTAAGAACATCTACATTTGTGTTGAATCAGGTACGTTCATGGCTACATCAAAAACAGGTAAACGTTTAAATGGAGTTTGGTGTGTGGGAGTCACCATTCTCTTCTGGCGTTAAGCGTAGTTAGCATTACCAGCATAATCAATACCGCATCATACAACATTACCAGTAAAAAAGAACTATAAATGTATCTCACCGACTTCAAATGAGTGTTCAAGAGGCACAGAAAACCCACTGAACTCAGTCTCCATGGCATCACCAACCTGAGAGTGAACATGAAATTCCCTGTTAGCCATTTAGCCGAACAGACAGAGCTAATGCTAATTACTCAGCTAACAGGTGCAGCTTCCGCTTCACTGCATTTAAAATGATGTAATTAGATTGATAATTTTTCACTCTTACCCTTCTTCCGTTATTACAGCATACAAAATTTAAGCACACGAAGAAAACTGTGGAAACAACAGCGACATTAAATTGTAACACACGAGCCATTTTGACAGAAACAGAAGAACGTCTCACAAGCACTTCCGGTGATTTTCATAACAAAAGCTTTTGAAAAAAAATCTTTAAATCTTTTTTTTCCTTTTCTTTTCCAAAAAAATGAATACTGTATTTTATTAGTTTATTTTCAAAATTGGATCCAAAGGTTAATAAACACCATTATAATGTAAACACATGCATTTTTTTTGCTTTAAGCTGAGAGATGGCTTAATTACTTATTAATTAATCCTACTGTGTCTGCATCATTCTTGTAAATGACTGTAAAAGATCACTTGCACACAAATAGCGTGCATATGCACAGACACACACATATTTATTTTATATGCAGGGCTATTTAAGTTGTGCTTTGACCTACTTATGCGGATGTGTTTATGTTTACCTCCTAACATGTATATCAACTTATTTTACTTTCCCCTTCTGTCTGTTTTGGAGCACTATGTTGTTGCAGAGGAACAGAGCTCAATATTTGAATAATATTTATAGTATTTCGGTATTTACACTTATTATTCTCTTTTCTGCTGACAGAATGCTACTAATAAACCAGGTCTGTATTTCTGCTGCTGTCTTGAAATGTGTCAGGAAAAAATCTCTTGCCACATAAACAGGTCTTAATTTCTATTTTGGGTTTTCGACTGTTGCTTTATATTTTTTCAGGAGCAATGAGGGTTGGTACGGGATGGAAAATTTACTTTAGATATAAGCTGACAGCCCAAAAATGTGTTCTAATCTATTTTTGTATTTCTTCCATTATCTATAGTATGATTATTATTGGAATAACAGTTTTCTATAGGTTTAATGTACTTTAAACACACCATTTTCTTTTCTTTTGCATTCTAAGACAGAAATACTGAACTGAACATGATACAGATCTGTTGTGAGCGTTTATGGATCTTCATGTACTGACCCATCCAGAGCCAGCAGAGGCTGCTAACAGATCATAAAAGACTCCCTCGACCTTCCTCTCACCCCCATTACTTGCCAGAAAGTGCCCCTAAAAGTGCAATTTCTATCAGCTGAATAATAAATATTTATGACCTGTGATGAAGAGGGTAATTCTTGTGTTACATCCTCTAGTCAGCATTTCATGCTCTACCTCAGCCAGAGTTTTATTTACCTAAATGTCCTGTTAAGGGGTAAGCCTTTCCTGAATCGCACAAAGCTCTTTAGATCAGCTGCTGGACTAATCCAAAGAGCTAGATCAGGGTTTTACATTAAGCCATAACTGGCAGCGGTTCACATCTGGCATCAGGATGTGTCTCAAGTCACCTCTTGTGATCAGATTTCTTTTCCCTGCTAGATTATTTTTTCTTGTGAAACTATGACTTCTGTAATTAGTACCCGCCATAAAACTGGAAATGAATATCGCATTGGTTATTTGATGCCTTGCGTCTGAGTCCACTACCTTCTCAATATCCTTATTGCTTGGCAATATGTACTTTGCTCTGTGCCTAGGAAGCTTATGGATTAAAGTGGAAAAGTAGCCCTCTGATGCAGAGGTTTGGGTTTTTGACCGTGTTATCACAGGGGCTGCTTCTCATTTCTTATTATTTCCCCTATGCTCCTGCTAAATGAAAAGAAAAAACATAGGGATGGGGTATATATAAACTGATTTTCTTGTAGTCTGTGGAAGAATGTGCACTTATTTTTTCCAAAATTAAGAGCTGCCTGCGTGTGATAAGATTAAGATGCATTTTAATACTAAACTGGACAAATCATGTTTTTCAGAGTGCGTTCATTTGAACCGGGCTTGTATAAGTCTCAGCTCAGCTTTCTGTCAGTGCTCTGGAGTTCCTGCCTGGGTTCGTTAGCACTTAGCAGCCTTCCTCCAACTCAATGGGCTCAGTGAGCGCTGGCTCCAAAATGTGGCACCTCATAGTCAGAATTTATGGATCGTTGTTGTTCTTGTCTGTGCCTGTGTGCACTGGATCTGGCTCCAGCTGCTAATTTAACTAGATCTGAAGGTGCTGCAATGCTGCTGAACGATTCAAGGGTCAGCTATGAAGGGCAGGGTGGCTGCGACTTAACTGATTAGAATCGCAGCAAGAGATGCCCCGAACGTAAACGTGTCACATCAGAGATAAGAGAAAACAGCTGCACGTTTCTGCCAAATGTGATTGATGCGATTTATTCCTGGCTGAAGAGTTCTGCTGACATGCAACAAACCCTCTGCGGATACAAGTGAAAGGCATCAATCATTTTAAACTTCAGCATTTCAGCCTCAAAGTGCTGAAAAGGAGTTTTGAATCCAACGTTAATCCATTAAAGTTTAGAATATCAAGAAATCGAGATTATTTTTGGACGTCCGACTCGTTTTAACAGAACAATTTAAAAGTCTTGTTTCTTTATTACTCCGGACAGTTGTCAGAATTAAACACCCACCCACACACACACACACACATCTTGTCTGGCATCAACATAGTGTATAAGCTGTATGTATGATATATTCATACCAATGATCGGATCATAAATTATAGATGTGCGCACACTGCTATTACATTCGTGTTGATGGAAACAGTCTGTCCCTCTGGGCTCCGTCTTCAGCTTAAAGGAGGCAGAGCTCAGTATGGAACATATGGTGATTGTAGTATGTGATCCCCCCCGGCTTTGCCTTTGAAACCATGCAGCTCTATACAGTATCTATCCACCCCCCGAGTGGGACAGCCCATTACTCTCTGTCACAGCCCTAAACAACGGTGTCACCTTACTATTCTTAGTCAAATATGAAAGCATGTATATTTATGTGGAATGACAACAGGACTTTCACTTTGAGGGAAGACACTGTCGTGCTCTGTCTGCCTCCGGGCTGTTAAAAATGGAGCATGGTGACAAATGAGACAGAAAGCGAACAAACTGTAAGAAAAACCAAAAACCCGCCCAAACTTGTAAACATGTTCCCACAGTTTCAGCAAAGAAATCATTTCTCCCAAGCCTCGACAGCGTAGCCTCTGCTAATAACGTTTTTCACATTGCAGTGTTTGCAACTGATCAGGCAAATCAGATAATTACAGGAATTGACACAGAATTGTTTGCAGTGTTTTACCACAGTGCTAAAAAGCTCTCTTTCCTCCAGCCTCACTGAGCCCGGTGGCTGAGCCACACAATTTTCCCGAGGCTGCCAGGCTGATCCTATATTGGGGGTGACTCATGTGAGGTTTTTTATTTTATGCCTGGTCCCACCAGCGCTTTCTTCCTGTTTAAGTTGAGTTTTTCCCTTCCCATTGTTGCCAAGTGTTTGCTCATAAGGGGCGGGGGGGGGCCCACCTGTTTTTTGGGTTTTTCTTTTTAAAACGTGGGGGTAAAGGG
>VUQK01007331.1:1047-15928 GCA_015106715.1 Bujurquina vittata | reverse complement strand
ATAGGAAGTGTAGATACAGTGGGCAGGATGGGCTTAGTATAAATACAATGGTGTCAAATAGCAATGAAAACAAAATGATAACCGAAGTTTTCATGTACATATAATGAAAAAGTAAGAGGCAGAAACACAGAGCAAGGAAATCACCAATCCATGATGTATCTCCCTCTAACCCCGCGCCCCTCCTTATTTGCCTTTCCTCCACTCCACTTCTTTGCATGAGCACTCTTAAGGCTAAACAAGTGTGAAAACTGTCGCTTATTAGCCCAGTTTGGGCCCAGCCTGACTTTCCACATGTGCACAAACACTATCTCTGTCATCTGTGATCTGGGAGCACTGGGCTGTCTGCTCATGGTGAGATAATCAATTTATGACATACATACAGAGGGCCAGGGTTGGTTTCCCTTAATTGGGCGATTACTTGAGCAAGAAGCATTGACTAACGACAAAGGGGCTATGTTATTATTAGCTAGACACTGCATTATTTTTCCCTCCACTGACTTCATTGGCTGGTTTTCCACCACTCATTTAGGGAAGGAAAACAAATCAATTTTTAGTAGAAATCTGAGTTGAAGTGGTATTGCATCCATTCATTTTTTTCATGAAAGAAAAACTCTCAGATTTGCTAATGATATGGCTCTCTGTATGCAGCGGATTAAAGTGTCTTCAACCCATTTGAAGAGGGTTCAAACATTTTTGCTGCTTCATTTGTAGAATCCATTATATACGTACACAAAGAGAGGCTGTCTTCTTCACCTGGAATGCCCCACCCTTGTATCACACTGTAATTGTGATTCATCAGATTAATTTGTCTGAGTTAGTTCATCACTCCATGAGACATGCTAAGAAGCAAATTGAGATGTTACCAGATGCACTAAGGATAGGTATCTCCTTGAACATTTGGTGAAACTAATTAGGCAGTGGATGTCACACGGAGTGACTGATGTCAGGCGTGATAACATGCGTGGCAGAAGAAATGAGCTCAAGCAAAATCAAACGTAAAGAGCAATGTGACAGTGAAGGGGGACACTTCAGTCTGACACCTCGCTCCCTCTTTTCTGATCCATTTGCCACTGAATTTGTGAAAGGTGATGGAATTGTGTTGTCAGGACTATCTATCTATCTATCTATCTATCTATCTATCTATCTATCTATCTATCTATCTATCTATCTGTCTGTGAAATCTAAAACATGACTGCAAGATCTTCAATTCTCACTTCCAGCAGAACTTTGATAGGGACACTGAGTCAAAATGGACCATGTTCTGCACATCCATTGCTGAGGTGGCTCAATGGAGCTTTGGCTGCAAGACAAATGGTGCTTGTTGTGGCAGTAATCCCCTAACCAGATGGTGGATACTGGAGCTAAATGGAGCCATCAGGCTGAAGAAGGAGTCCTATCAGGCTTGGCTTCCCTGTGGCACTCCACAGGCGAGCCAAGCAGAGTGCATCTCTGGTAGTAGCTGAAGCAAAAACTCAGGGGTGGGATGAGTTCAGTGAGGCCATGGAACAAGACTTTTAGTTGGCCTCAAAGGGATCCTGCCAAACTGATTCACAAGATGACAGTAAAATCTGCTATGATACATGGTTTGGAGATGGTGGCACTAACAAAAAGACAGGTGGCTGAGCTGAAGATGTTAAAATTTACATTGTGAGTGACCAGGATGCACCATGTGAGAAGTAAATACATCAGAGGGATAGCTCAGGTTGAGTGGTTTAGAAACAAAGTTAGAGAGGCAAGGCTGAGATGATATGTACTGTAAATGTGCAGTGGAGGGATCGTGGACAAAGGGTTTTGAATGGGGAGCTGCAGGCAGGAGGAAAAGAGCATGGAGCTATGGGGCAGTGCCTCTGGACTGGCAGACTGGGTTTTTAACAAGAGAACCAGAGTAGGCTGTCATGGCTCCTGCTGGCCTTGCCTTCTCTGGGCCTGTTACTCTGACTTTTCTATTAACCAATCCTTGTGTTTTAGAGGCGGACCTCCTTCATCCACAGTTGCCCGTGACCTGTCTGGTTCCGAAGCTGACGGCGATCTGACCATCATCCGGCCTATTTAAGTGGAGGAGGTCCTACACTCGACGCCAGTTTGTTACTTACCCCTCAGTCAGTTGACAAACACCTCTCTCGTGTGTTGTAATTGATTCCCGGTGATTGTCCTCCTTTTTCTTCCCAGAGACATTCTGTTTCTTGGTGGAGCATCCCAGCGGAGTCCTGTCCACCATTTGCTAACAATCTAAGTCGTAGTGTATGCACTGTAAATAAAGTCCTTACAGTCTAAATCTTGAGTCCTCTCTTCACCATGACACACATGCTCCAATTACAGGATGATCACACTCATCAGCCACCCTGGAAAAGTCTATGCCAGGGTAATGGAGAGGAGGGTCTGTCCATTAGATGAGCCTTGGTTTCAGGAGAAACATCCTGGTTGCTGAGCACTGAACCAACTCTTTATTGTTTCAAGTATATTTGATTGTGTGTGGGTATTTCCTGTAAGGGGTGCTTTGGAAGTATGTAGCATCCGACCTATTGTTACTGGCCAAATGGTCCCTGTACAACTGCAGAGAGAAGTTGGTCTGTATGGCTGATAATTAGTCAGGCCTGTTCCTGGTGGATGTTGGACTTGGATGAGCTGGAGGAAGTGGCCCCAGAGAGGGATAGACTGCTGCCCTAAAACTGGATAAACAACAGTAGATGGATGGATGGATGGATGGATGGATGGATGGATGGAGTACTGATGCCCGAGTTCCATTTTATGGAGGCAAGATATGGCCCATACAGATAAAATGAACACATCAAGCACTTCTAATGTTTGTAATGTGTCTGTTTAAAGGATTGCAGTTTATATTGGTAATTATCATTTTAAATATATGCAGTTTTTATCCTGGTTGCGAAGCATTGGACCAACTTTTGTGAATAATAGAAATGCTTCAACACATCTTAGATGAATTAATAAAAGAATTGGTGCATTTATGTTGAATGTAGTGAATCCACGACCTGTACTTTAGCGTGTCAGTTTTTTAAAAGTAATGTTTTAAGTCAAATGTCTTAACAGTTAATTAACAAAGAATTCTACCAGTTTCCATTAAATCTGTGTTAACATCATAGCTGGCCTCCATGCTGTGTTCTGCTGCTTATTAAGCTTGTTTTTTGGTGTGTTTGTGACTTTAAATCCACTCATCTGGTAGTTATGGGAGTCGATCGCCTATTAAAATTCATTTTAGTAGCTTTAATTTTGGTCTAAAAATACATGTCAATACTTCAATTTTTCCTTCAGCCAAAGGTTTGTGTTAGTTTTTGGGTGTATGAGCTTTCCTCTTGTAACTGTTTTTGCAGTTTCCTTCCAACGGTGCTTCCTTGTTCACATGTGCAGTTCATATCTGTGTTTTGTTACTTATATTTCTTGTGCATTTTGGATGCTTTTACCTTCTGTCTCTTGTCAGTTTCCTTTCATTGCTTTTGCCTGCCTGCTGGCACTTTTTTCTTTGTTTCTCTTCATTTATTCATAGTTCTGTGAGTTCTTTGTTAATTACCTGTCCTGTTGCTAACCTGTTGTGTTCCCTGCTTTCTCTGTTCACTTTCACTGTATTTGTGTGCCTTCTTGTGCTTTTCATTTGAACTCTTTTTTTCTGACTTGTTGAATTTTCCTGAACTCTCCAGTTGCCAACACTTGCCACCATTGTTTGCGAGTTTTATTTTAAAGTTAATTTTGTTTTTTCTGTTCGCAGACTATAACAAAGAAAGAGGTTTCAAACGTGGTCTCAGTGACCAGTCAACAAATGGTGTGATTTGAAATGAAGGGAAAATATACCAAACATTGAACAACCCATAAACGTACCCTTTAACAACATAATGTTCTGTAAGACATTGCATTATTTGGGGGGGGAGCACAGAGGAACTCTTGATAGCATTAAAACACTTTTGAACATGATCACAAAATTCTTTTCCCATCCATGCTGGCTCGTTACATTATGCATGCTGTTATCAATAATCATCACCATACTAAATCTGTCTTTGTTAATGTGTTGCGCCTGAGGCCGGAGCCGGTGGGGTGGAGGGCAGCCCGACTAAGAGCCCTGTTCATGCCAATGTGATTTCTAGTCATTTGTCTACATCATGGGCCCGTGCATCAGGCTGGGATTGAGCTCCAGCCAAGCTCTACCACTTAATCAGCAGGTTAATGCCAGCCTCTAAGGGAGGAGGGGAGGGAGGTGTTAGCCATATTGGGATTCCAGCCCATTTACAACGTGTGCATAGAAAATTACCTCGTGCCCATGAGTCGCATGATGGGGGAAAGGGAGGAGGTGACTACAGAGGGAGAGAGAGATGCTATTATGTCCAGAAGAATTATGCTTCTCTTACCGTTCCCTGTCCCGCTTTCTCCGTGTTCTCCTTTCTCTACCCCCTCTGACATTCTCGGTCTCTCTGTTCCCAAACCTGTCTGTCCTCCTCTTTTTCCACTTTTTCCACCTCCGCTCCTCATCTGCATGCCTTGTCATTCTAATTCTTCCTCTCCGTATTCTATTCTACTCTGTCTTTCTTCCCCTCTCCCCTGTTTTCTTCTTTATCCTTTTCTTCTCTGTCTGCCACCTCTATTCTGGGGGAACATGGCATCCCAGGGCCCTAGTGAAATATAACTGCCTGTATGCGTGTGTGTATGTGTGTGTGAACACTCATGCACACATGCCTACTTGCCTGCTTGTGCTCTGGCAGTATGGTCTCACTCAATCAGATTTGCATAAGTAACCTCTCAGCAGGCCTGCTCCACTGGCCAGGTGCGTTGCTCTATTTGCATATAGAACTGTGAGGCTCCCCAGAGTCACTTTAGACTCCAGTGACTGCTGAGTGAGCCCACATGAAATCTGAATTAAAAACCCTCCTCCTGCGCGTCTGACACCCTCCTCCATCCTTGCCCATCTACATACCTACTTCACTTCCCTTCCGTCGCCTTCCTCCTCCTTACATATCAGCTTATCTAGCTGGAAGGCTACCTCCATCTCTACCATAGTGTTAAATTTGCCCCCAAAAAACATTTCTCAGACTACTCACCCCACCACATAGTTTACTGTGTTCACTTGAGAATCTACTGAGATAGCATGCTAACTATCATTTTACCAACTTTTAGCCTGTCTGATTACGCCACTATTAAATTAAAGAGTATAAAATGAGTTGAGGATTGAACCTTCACCCTATATGACCCCTGTGCATTCTAACAACATTTTCAAACGTTAGTTTTCCAAGGCACACCAAGAGCCACAAAAAAAAATCTGAAGGTTCTGTGTTATCAGTGCTGTCTGACATATTGTTAGTTTTTCTTCTGATTGCATTGTCAGATGAAAGCACTTCTGACACCCATTTGTGGCATCTGTTCCAAGCATGACACTTTTTTATGCCAGTCTATACGTTGCAGCAGCAGTTTTGCTGTGTAGTTCCAATCCAGCAATCTTTGAAGTTTCTCTCAGAAGGGTTATTTGGTTTCCAAGGGCCTCTTTAGCTTGTTTCGCAGCCTGTTAATATTAGCCAACTGCTGCCCATTATGCTGAGGACTCTTCACTATGAAGCCATAGTTTTTTAAGTCGTGAGTCATCTGCAGTAGTTGTACCGTAACTTGTAGTTTTCATCTTGCAGGAAAGTGATTATTTTTCCGCCAAATAAACATGCTTGCTACTTGCTACCAATCATGGCCTTTCTTATGGCTTTGAAACACAAACCAGATGAATATGAAAATAAAGTGTGTTTCATCATTATTGTGATTCTTTAAAATCTCCAGTTATAAAAGCTTTAAAGATTTTTGGTGACTTATTTTGTGCTATTTGCAGCATCTCTGTTTCAAGGTGGGCCTATGCACAATGTTATTTTCCCTCCACTTCACAATTGTTCTGGCTTGTTTGTGATAAAAATGATAAAAAAAGTTTTCTTTATTTTAGTTCTAGAGATCCACAATTGCAACAAAAGAAATTATTATAATGAAAATGAAAAGTAGAAAATAATAATTATCATAAATATCCAATTGTAGAGTGGTGACATAAGGTAAAAAAATGTGAATAATTTACACTGTCAAGTAATTTTGATATGCTAATCTCTACCTAGTTGGTTCTATCATCTTTAAGGCTCGTGTTTTACAGCTCCAGAAAATTTTGCTGGCTAAAAAATTCTTAAAATTGCTCTTTTGATAGAGAAGGTTATCGACCTCTGGGCTTGCTGAATTAGTACAAAAATGATATAATTCATACGCGATGGCCTTTAGAATTGATACTTCTTAACCCAACTGAATACTTATATGCTGCACAAAAAAATTAAAGGAACACAATTTTTAATGACAGTCCAGCATCAAGTCAATTAAACTTGATGCTTCAGGACCCTTTCATGAAAAAAAAGAAAAAAAAATCTCATCTTTTTTCACCAGCAGTGTTCAAAAATTTGGCAACATTCAAAGTGTAAATTAAAATGTTTTCACGGACAAGCATATTTGACTTCTTTTTTTTTTACTTCTTAAATAATTTGATAACTTTAAGGCATCACCATCACTTAATTCAATTCAATTCAATTTAATTCAATTCACATGGTGCCAATTCACAACATCAGTTGCCTAAAGATGCTTTATATTGTAAGTTAAAGACCCTACAATATTAGAAAGAAACCAAGCACTTGGCAACAGTGGGAAGAAAAAAACTTCCTTTTAACAGGAAGAAAGCTCAAGTAGATCCAGGCTTAGGGAGGGGCAGCCATTCGCTGCAACTGGTTGGGGATGAGGGGGAATACAACAGAGAGAGATAGAACAAAAGACACACCATACCATGGGAGAAAGAGCCAAAGTTTAATAATTACTAATGATTAAATACAGTAATGGTGTATGAAACACACGGGAGTGAAAAGGGAAGTTTGAAGATTAAACGCTCAGTGCATCATGGGAAGCAGCCTGAGCCTGTTCTAGCATAACTTGCTAATTTAGTAATTTTGCACAAATAAATGAAGGCAAGCCTACATATTTGTGTAATGTGTATGCTGAAGGACATATCCTGATCAAAAATGACTCCAAGATTCCTCACGGTGTTACTGGAGACCAAGGTAATGGCATCTAACCCAAGTAATCTCTGCATAAGAGAATGCAAATGCTGAAAGGTCTTTTTGTGAAACATGTGTTACTGAACACACGTTACTTCAGCTCTGGCTCTATAAAGGTACTTTTATTCAATAACCACTGAGATTATAAAAACTTAACAAAACACTTGAGAAAAACTTGCAGTCTAGTATCAGTCTCTACTCTTTTCTCCAATTTAAATGGCAAGAAAAAGAAATTGAAATGTATGCCTCGCTCTTTTCACACGTTGTGACAGCGCTGCAGAAATTGGCTCTCTGGATTTCAGTGGTGTCCCATTTCTGTGGGATAAAACTTGTAAAACAATTCATTTTAATACATGAAGAACCCACATCTTTTTTTCAGACTAGGCGAGAATGCATAAATTTCCTGGCTCTGAGCTTGACCTCGACTTAAGGGTGTCCTTAACTAAGGGCTATTTGGTGACTGTATCATTTGTACTTTCTTATATGTTAATGCATCCAGGAATTTATCCTAAGACCCTCAGAAAAAAAATAGGGAGAACCACAAGGATAAACCAATGGCTGGGCAATATCCTTTTTCCTATGAACAGAGGAAATTGTTCAGTTACCCTTAGAGGTCTAGTCTATTTGAATATGTGTGTTGTCCCTGTCTGTATCCTCATCAGAACAGATTGAGTAATGGCCACAGCACACGAAGGGCAGTTCAACAAAATGAAATGCATTTGTTCTGGTCCTCTTGATAGGGAGGGACATTCAAACAGCTATATCTGCCAACTGGTTTGCATTTCAGAGTTTTCATAAAAGACAAAGAAGGAAATGGAGAATACTGTATAATTGAAATAGAGAGATGATATTGAAATAAAAAATAAAATGATACCACAGCTACTATTAGAATTTGGGGCAGCTTGGGTTTTTTAAAAATTCTCTTTTCTATCTCTTTTCTCAGGTGAAGAGGTGGGCAGAGCCCTCATCCATTCCATGGACGAAACTGCTTTTCCTGAACTTAGGCTCATGCACCTTCAAGTCACTGCTCATCAGATTGCTTCAAGGACCAGCTGTGGTAGTAAATGGTAAATGGATCGGTTCTTATATACTCTACATGAGTACTCAAAGCGCTTTACACAGCGTGTCTCATTCAAAGACCAACCTTCCAATTAGTAGATGACCTGCCAGATTGTTAGAGACACTTAAATTGGCTCTTATCGTGTTTCTCTGGCTCTTGTATTTGTCCTTCAGTCACTCCTGTACTCCGTTTGCTCCCTAGTGCTCTGTTCAAAGATACTGCCTACTTGCGATTTCCAAAAAGTCGTTTTCACTCCTTTCTTGTGTAAATGGGAGGCTGAAATGCATCAAAACTTACCTGTTTTCATTTTGAAACGGTGTTGCGTAAGCGGGGCCTGAGTCTTCTCATTGAGTCCAGAAGGACATCTCAGGCCCCGTTTACATGAGGACATTTTTAGTGGAATGGGTGTCATTTTATCGTTTTTAAAAAGGTAACGCGTTCAGAGCGAATCGTTTCAAAGATGATGTCCATTTATACAGAAACGCAAGGCGTTGAAAACGCTGCAGTTCCATTGCCACAAGTTGAATATAGGAGTTGCAACCATAGTGGGCATGTACCAGTACCCTCGTTTTCAAAAAGTAGTGTTCTCACCCGTTTACACAGAAATGGAGGCCGGGGTGTTTCAAAAACACTCCACTCTGGAACCAGTTGTATGGCACTGCATTCAAAACATGCCTGCTTTTTAAAATTGGGTTTGTAACATCCTACGGTCTCTGAGGAAGACCTTTTAGTGGAGAAAACCTAAACTGTGTCGCATGCCGCAAGAGTTCTTTGATACAATTGTTTCTGGATAATGTGCCATATTTTCCTTCTTGAAAATTTAGACACTTAGAGGTCCAGTCCAGTATGTGCTGCAGAGGCAAGACAGATTCGGATACGTACCGATGAATCCAAAAGTAGCATCTGCACTGAAAGTGGTCTGGTCTTCCTAGAAGTTTTTTTGATCACGCTTCATACTTCTTTAGTATATCTCTATCTCCCACTATGTAACACCATTCTGTGAAGTTCAGCTGTTTACTGGTGGCGCCAGGTCAGCCTGAAAGCACGCACATGAAGGGACACTTGTAAAATACAGAGAGGGCAGAATTAGGGGCAGCCAGAAATATAATAACATAAAAAAAAGGTGAAGGCAAACAGAAGCACAAGGTCTTCATCTCTCATGTATAGAAATTGGAAACGTCTGACCAGCCGGGGGTTGCTTATCTCAAAGGGCAGATAGCATCACGAAACAGGCCTGTAATGGCCACATGCTCCACTTGATAATCCCCTCCGTCCCCTCCCTGCTGCTGTCTGTCCGGAGATACGAGGCCCCCGGTCGCACGGCTTAGAGGCTTGGAGAGCAAGGGAGCATTACTGATTCAAAAGAAATGCATTTTGGCTCTTTCAGTGCTCTAGGGGACTGGGTTAACATAATACCTTCCTCAGCCTGGCCCTTGCCTTGTTTTTGATTGATACTTTTCAATTACAGTCCACTCCTGTCCAAGCCAGCCGCGCCGCTGTCCTCGCCCCCTCCCAAAACATTCAAAATGCTATTTTTCCCTCTGTGTGATAACTTCAAACATTTAGGGCTACAAGAGCACTGGTAACCCTGTTTAGCCGGCGCAGTAAATTGGTTCCATGTTCAACATAATAGCACTGACAGGCTTTTGCTAGGGAAATCAGTCCGGCAAAGGGACATGCCAACGATAAGACATCCAGCTTTGAAATTCTATTTCTCCCTATCAGAATTAAATCTGGACTTTATATTTCTTTTTGCCCGGGCGCAGGCTCACTCTGGTCGCTTTCTGGCCTGTACTATTTGATCATAGGGTGACAACTAATACTTACCCCTGAGATCCTTTGCTCTCTCCATTTTCCAGGACTTTGGACCCTATTTTTTCTTGTGCCTTGTTATTTTTCCTCTTCTTTTTTTCCATATTGGTTGTCAAAATCTTAGATGATTTGTCCATTCCAAGGATGTAATGCATCAGAACATACTCCGTAGTTCTGCAGCCTTTTAAGATACAGCTATACACCCGAGAGTTTTCTGCACATAATGTGCACATGGGGCAGTATCGTGTATATAAAATAAATGTGAGGTACCGCAGAATAGCACGGCCCTTTTTATAACCTATCTCTACTGTTACATGCA
Organism: Bujurquina vittata; assembly: GCA_015106715.1. Taxonomy (NCBI): domain Eukaryota; kingdom Metazoa; phylum Chordata; class Actinopteri; order Cichliformes; family Cichlidae; genus Bujurquina; species Bujurquina vittata. Next base: position 5,679 of record VUQK01007331.1, on the reverse strand, counting down.
TATGAGCCCTCTTTTCACTCCATGAATCTCTGGGTAAACATATCCATAAGCAGCAGTACTGCTGTAATCATTAGCAGAAGGAATGCTTTCCAGTGGTATCTGGGCTGATCTGATATCCATGTGGCTCCCAATGACAGCACCAGGCCCTGCAGATAATTAATCTATTTAGCTGAGGGGGTGGAAAGCCACCCGTCGCTAGGTCAGATAAGTTTGTGGATTTACACATTTTAAAGTCATCCAGTCCCTCAATGGCACCAAACTGTGCAATATTCTGATGCCATTAATTACTATTTCCGATTGGATGGTCTCGACTGTTTCTGGACCAGCTGTTTCATCAAGCATGTGTATGTGTGCTAACAGAGAGTGTGTGTGTAAGTGAAACGCCCACTCCCAGTGCAAACAGCATGCATTCTTTCGTCATGGGGTGACATTCTAAAACATCCCTGTTGTAATTCAGCCCACCATTGCAGCGTGGCGCGTGTTTGTGTGTGTGTGTGTGTGTGTGTGCGAATGTGAAAAAATAAAAGTCGTGTTGCACTGTGTACTCAAACAGTTCAATAAAATAGCTGCAGTTGGAGTCCATTCACAGGACAAAAGGCTCACAGGAGAGGCGACTGAATAAATATGGAAATGAAATGGCATCCATACAGACAAGTAAGGTTTCTCGAGTCTTACTTAGTACACAGAGTACTTTAGATTACAGTCCAACTTTGCTCATTCATACTGTGCTTTATTCTGTGCACTTTGCACACATTTTGTAGCTCACATTAACAGACAGTTCAGAATCACCAGTTCACCTAACATGCAAATTTTTGGACTGTAAGAAAAGATCAGAGTCACTCCAGGCGAGCAAGCAATTCAAAGCCAGAACCTTCTTGCTGTAAGACAGCGGTAACTGATACACCATCATCCATGTAATAGGTCAAATGTGCCATTATTTGTGAAAACATACAGTACATAGCAATTAAAATGCTTGCAAAAGATCATGATATAAACTGTGTGCGTGTTTGTGCAAACAGAATCTAAATCTATGGGAAACACTGATCTTGGACTTGGATGAATACATCAACAAATAAGCTCCAACTAATGGCGAGAAATTACCAAGTCAATGTGGTATCCCAGGCCAGAGCAGTGTTTATCCAGAGAAAATGTGTGCATACATATCCTTGCATGTGATGCTTTGTGTGCACGAGATAAACTTTGAAGACATCGATCAGAGTTAGCTTTTTGGGGAAAAACTTTAAGCTCCCATTAGGACCACTGGGATCCTAATCTACTCTTTTTTAGGCTGATTTTGTTCCTGAGAGAATATTGCATATTTTAAAGTGTTAAAGTAATACTTATACAATACTTATACAAAGTAAACTTCAAATTCCCAAAACGTTCACTGTGTTGGGAAGCAGTATGTGGTCAGCGGTGACAACTGGGCCTGGCTTTGCATAATTAAGTAAATAAGTAGTTTTAATACACACATAACAAATATATACTGCATATGTTTATAAAGAGTGCCTTGATTTCTTGATACATTTTACTCCTGCCGATGTATAATCTATGCATATAGTGTTTATTTTTTATAATGTAAAACACACTGAGTATGTATGTATGTATGTATAGTGGTACACATATAGTGTCTTCTGCAGATGTCAGAGGGACATCAGCATCTCCAGTGTTGAACTTAAAATTCACACATTCCAAGCATTCATTAGAGGAGAGAGTGACAGAGAGAAAGAGAGAGAGAGGAGAGAGCGGGGAGTGAGGTGCTCCTGGGTTCCCTGCTCTGACATTGTGAGTGTCAGACTCCGATCACTTTAATCAGAGCGAGGATATGCATGATAAAACGGATAAGGGACTTTAATCAAAAAAATTCGCTGGTCTGGAAACGTGACACACTCCGACAAGCACGCCTCATCCCCCCACTTCCCCACACCCTCCCTTCTCCACCACTACCGACCCCCCCATCTGCTCAGCCCCAGTGTCACCACCGCTGCAACCCGGTCTGAGCTCACCATGAATATGCATGGGCCAAACAAGAGATAGGTTCTGCATTAAAATGGACCATTGTGTCTTCAGCTGAGGAGGGACTAAAAGACATCCAACATGCATCATGTATGTATGACCCACTCCGCGCGCGCGCGCACACACACACACACACACACACACACACACACACACACAACCTAAAGTAATGGGCTCCATGTGAATACCTTGCTTATATAAAATCTATACAAATAAACAGAAAAAAAGGAGAATGAGCTCCTGCGCACTCCTCAGGATTGATTTGTGCACCAGCTGCAGCTCCTGCGAATTCCTTCACACATTTCCTCTTTATCAAGTGTTAATGACATTCATCTTCATAGTCACGGGTTCATGCTGGTACATGGTGCTTCTGTATGTTCCGCTGCTGTTTAATGATAAATTACACATGTTGGAATCGACATGCGGACACCTTCCCTGACATGAAATATAAATGCCCTTATTTGGATGAGTTCATATAGGCATATGATTATGAATGAATGCACTGAATAGACTGTTTATACAAACAGAAAAAGTACATTGTTATCTTTGCAGCATGCCGCCATGCATAAGAAATGAAACAAAACAAACAAAAATAAGTAAATAAATAAATAAATCATCTAAACACTTTGGTATAGATTGCCACAGGATTCATAGGAAATAAATGGGTGGTTTTGTGACTAGCTGCATGACTTTGAATCACAGAGAGGGACATACACTGGGTACCTGCGCACTTTGAACTGTTCTTTTTTGTTTAAATGAAATGCAATTGGTCTGAAGGGATTTCTATAAATGATGACACACTGAAAACTTTTATTTAAATTTAGTTACAAATTATAGCTGATATCAAACATCTGCTGATAACATTTTTTGCATTTTTTGTCACATATGTTTAGCTAGTATTGCAGTTCTTTTACAGTTTTAAATTTATAGAATACTATTTTTCCAATTTTGGTAATAAAGCATTGGATGAGCATCTTAGCTGTCATACAAGTGAGCACACATATGTGTATATAGACATAAATGTGTCATAAATGTTCATATCTGCAGTGCCTTGGATTGTTTGTTCTGACACAAGTTAGTCTAAAGTGCATCTGTTAGGATAACAGCCACACGCAGTGCTATAATTTTTAAACATTGACATGTTTGCATGGTTTAAATGGAACTCTTTTGTTTTTATGAAGCTCTTATTAGCCACATATCCACGGTCCAGCATTATACTGCTGTCAGTATATTTGGAAATGGATCATTTGCTCATCGTTTTTCGTTGATGTACTGTCAATGACTCTTCAGTTGCTCAAGGATTAAATACCCCCCCCCTCCAAAAAAAAGAAAAAACAAAACAACTAACCAACCAAAAAAACAAAAACAAACAAACAAAAAAAAAAATCAAAAAACAAGCAAAAGTTTGGGCTACATTTTAACAGCTTCTTTTTCAGAGCTGTGCTTCGTGCAGTTATGCTTGCTACGCAGAGGTAAGGGCAGGAATAGATGGTGATGTGGATATGCCACTAACGTCCAGCCTTAGAAGGATGCCGCCCCTGAACTGGGACGCACCCAACGTGATGTAATGTGGCGCAACATCAGTGTCTGCATCATCTGTAATGCCATTTAGAAATGACTGAGGGACAAATTAACCATTATCACTTTAATGACATGCAGTAGCGACGTATAAAGAGAAGAAATACTTAGTGAATTATTAGCTTATAACTTTAGAACTTTTGATTTTTAATTTCCCAAAAAATAAAGTTGTAAGCATAATCTTAAAAGTACAGTGTCTGTCTTCCATATTCCATAATTGGAAAGGGACCTGTTAGCTAAAGGCTCTCTCATTTTAATTTGGCAATTCTTGGGACTGCAGTGAAGCCAGCTGTCCAGAATCAAAGTGGTGTGAAGTTTTACCTCTGATATTTTTCACCGATATGGCAAATAATAATCTTCTAACAGAAGAATAAAATGTATGTAAGAAAGTTCAGAGTAAGAAGGTCTAATCCCCAAACAAAGCTTGTTTAGCATGACGCTAACCCTACCCCTAAAGAAGATTTCATGGTACCCCATTCACTCAGTCACTTCCATAGGTATTTTGCGTTAGAGTGGGGATTTTGTGTATGCAACTTACGCAGATATACGTTGCTTGGGTTAACAAGGTCCACGTCAGGACCAGGGTACACTGACGCTAAGTGGGCTACTGGAACTAGAAGGATGCGGCATAAATGGGCACGAGATGTGAATCGGGAGCGTTTGGAATGCTACTACACACATAATCCCAGTGAAAGGAGTTGACCAGGACATATAGCACATGAAGAGGATGTGGGTCCTATTGGTTCTTCAACACCCAACATTCAGACTGACAACGAAACAACTTGTAGCTCCAAAATATGAAAGAATATATATATATATACATGTATACACACACACACACAACTTGCGGGGACGCAATCTCTCCAGTGTATCTTGGTCTGCCTGGGATCTCGTCCCAGTTGCACATGCCCCATAACGCCACACCTAGGAGGTGCTTTCTAAGATGAACTACTTGAAATTTGTCTGTCTTTGTTTAACCTGTTTTTTGCTGTTGGGACAACAGCAAAAAACCATTTTTGTCTAATGGTTGTTAAAGAG
>VUQK01007323.1:19221-30363 GCA_015106715.1 Bujurquina vittata | reverse complement strand
AAATTATATCATGATATGCTAATTTCATGGCGTAAATATGTCATCCCACCACGCAGCGGATTAAGCTCACGTGGGTTATGGAGTGTTGCCAACTTAGTGACTTTGTTGTTTTTCCAGTGACGTCAGAGAGTTCTGGAATCCTGAAATCCTCCGCTGTCGCCCGGACCACCAAGAGTACCTGGCTGTTGGGTTGTACCTTAAGTCACAACGGAAGTGAGTCTTTTTCATGTGTTCATGATGCAGCCGGTGGACACGTTGCTGTAATACGTCGGTGCATATGTCTGTGGATTTACTGAGCTAGCGAGTAACTTTATGACTGAAGGAATTTTGTTCATTCAGTCTGTTTACATGTTTTATTTGCACAGAGTACTGGCTGTACAGGAGTACACACAGGAGGAAGTACTTTGATGAAGTCTACTTCACTGCAGACTGTTTTTTTTTTAAAGAATAAATCAGCCTTTTGTTGTTTTTGCTCAGTATCTTTTCTGTTTAAATTTTAATAGCAGAGCTGTGAGTGTTTTGTTATGGAGGAAAAGAGCATTAATTTATTTGAGAAGCACTGTTTAAATATGCCAATAGTTTATTTTTGAGCAATTTCTCATCTACATCTACAGCTGAATGTTTAAAGAAAAAGTGCCCCACATATATATATATATATATATATATATATATATTTATATATATATATATATATATATATATAAAAAAAAAAAAAAACAAAAAAAAAATCGCCATTCAGCTTGTGATATTATTTTTGGTCCATATCGCCCAGCCCTAGTTCCACTTACACTTTATAAAGTTAAAAAATGCAGTTAGAAATGCAATTTAAATTTAATTAAAAGAGTCCATATGAAAAATGTAGCCATATGTTTCATCTTATAGGTTTTCTGAATTGCTAAAACACTAAACTCCATTCTCTAAACCAAATTCTCAGTGGCCTAAACATATTCTTTGAATCAAACACTCTTTTTATGCCAAACCTTAAACACATTCCCAGTCACTGAACACATTTCACACCTGTGTTTCAAAACTGTAAACACTGGCAGCAAAATGTGAACACAGCTGTGTTTTACACACACAAACTCACAAATGAAGACACATGTTTCTAATGATGTGACTAGACCAACTGGGCAGGATAAAAGGCAGTTCAAAATGCACAGGTGGCACATGCATACAGGGACGCGGAAGAGTTTGTGTGAGAGGTGGTGGATGAGGAGAAAGGAGATGAGGACGACCAAGAACAATCATTACTGATGAAATACCGGCAACTATTGTACACCATGTCCTTGTTTATGGGATGACAATTGGGGAAGCAAGACAGAGTCCAATCCAATTTGAGCAGAGTCTCTGTGGCAATCATTATCAGGACATTCAGGGAAGAAGAAACTGTTTCTTGCTGCACAGCATTTGTCAAACAGTATACTACACTGCAAGTACTGCAATGTTCATTACAATTGTATTTTTACTCTGTATACAGTAAAAAATAAATTGAAAGATGACCAAATGAGGGTGGAAGGACTGCTCTTTTTTCCCAACAGCAAGAAGCACTCATTGTTGACATGGTCCTTGAAAATAACGCCAACCGACTACACGAAATCCAGCAGAGTGATTGAAGACAATGTGCACTTTCACCGTGTTGTCCTGATACATGAAGTGAGAGTCTGATTTTGAAAGAAAAGTCGGAGGTTTTGTGGATTAAATTTTCAGATTTGTGTTAGGGTTTGATAAATTGGGTTGAGGTTTCAAGAAATGTGTTTTAGTAATTTAGAAAAACTGTAAATCAAACTGTCACTTTATTCATCATGTAACACCAACCTTGAGGTGGTCCTGCTGGGCCAGATGATTACTGTGATGGACTCTGGAACCAGCTGCCTGGGCTTCACAGCTCTTCTCCTGGTGCCTAAAGTGCTGCTGCTGGATCTGCTGCTGCAGATGCTGCTGGTGTCTGGAGTGAGAGCTCTGTTGCTGCTGCTGCTGCAACTGCTGTTGGTGTTGTTGATGCTGTGACTGAGGAGGCTGTTGATGTGTCTGTTGTTGATGCTGCTGGGGATGAGATTGGTGCTGTGTTGGCTGATGCTGCTGTGATTGTTGGTGTGACTGTTGTGGATGTTGCTGGGTCTGCTGCTGTGTGTGCTGTTGATGTTGTGGCTGTTGTTGATGTGAGGGATGCTGCTGCTGAACTCCAGACTTTTCCAGGTGATGCTGCTTCTGCTGCAGGCCAGCGGGTGAGGCAGTTTGACTGCCTCTGACAAGTCCTCGCTTCTTCTGAACATGCTGCTGCTCTTGTTGCTGCAGCGCCCTCTGGTGTATTGAGTGGCGCTGTGCTGGGTCTGTCTGTGTCAAGTGATGCTGCAGATGATACAGATGGTGCCTCTGCTGCTCTTGCTGCTGCTGTTTCATGTAAAGGTTCCCTCCCAGATGTTGACCAGGCTGTGTTACAGCATGCTGCTGGTGGCCCTGGGGCAGATGAAGTACACCTGGCTGGTTCTGCTCAGGGGGTCCTTGTGGAGGGCAGTGCCCATCAGCAGGCCGAACTACCGGGCTCATGAAAGTGTTTGCAGAGAAGAGAGGGGCTCCACTTTCTGAATTAATCCTTGTCATGACAGCTGAGGAAGATGACGGTAGCTGACCAACCATCATCTGGCTGTGGTCAGCAGCCTTCACATCCATGTGGTTGACAGAGTTACCTGGTGGAGGGCAAGGCTTAGGTCGCTTACCAGTGTTTAACATCACTTCCTCCGGAGCCTGTCGCTTAGAAATTATCTTCACCTGTCGCTCACCAACACCAACTCCTGCCTGAGCCCTCATTAATGCACTCTTTATGGGAGCAAACTCATTTGGCTGGGCAGCACCCGAACAGGGTGAGTGTGCATTGTTTGAGGCTTGAGATATATGAGAAGTGGTCCCAGCTGGAGAGAGAGCTGAGGTTTGCTGGCCAGCCAGACTAGGTGAGCCAGCATAGGGCTGGTGACTAGAGCTGGGCCTAATCAGGTTGTTGACACTGAGGCTTGCCACTGTCCCACTCTGGGATGAGCTCTGAGACTGGGCCTGGGGAAGAGGCTGAGACTGGGAGTAAGAGATGTTTTGTGGATGCCTGCTTCCACTGGGTGCACTCACAGATCCTTCCCCAACTTGTCCTCTGACAGACACCTCAACAGCAGATTTGACTGTTCCTGGGTCCATGGGCTTAGCCACTTTAGACTGCTGCCCAGCTGAGCCCCGTTCTTTACTGGCTGACACTGATGGGGTTTTAGACGGCTCCCACGTGGCTGTGGTGGGGTTAGCTGATGCAGCGTTTTCCCCAGAGCAGCCTCCACTCCTCCTTCCGGGGCTGTCCTGCTCCAGCATGGCTAAGGCCAGCATCTCTGCCTGCTCAGTCGTGAACGTAAATGTTCCAAAGGACCCAGATGACGCACCGATATTGTGGCCTTGGGGAAGCATGGATGCCACAGAAAAACCTCTACCACCCCCAGCTCCAGTAGACATGGGAGAATCAGTCTGTCTGCTAGCGGTCATAGAGTGCTCCAGAGTTTGATCATCTAAGTTAGTGTATACCTGTTGAGATAACGAAAAGTCCTTTCTAGGAGGAATGTCAGAAGTCACCGTTACTAAGCTCTCTTTAGCTACTGGTGTGGATTGCATCTCCTCCTGAGCCTCACTGTTTGTTCTAGGGCCCTGAGGCAGTGCCCCCTCAGCAGGATGGCAGGAGGACAGATTGGGTGTACTCGCCTCAGTCTGCAGTGTTGGAGCCCTGGGAGTAGTGTCCCTTTTACTAATATCTGAACTTGTTGTACGGGTTGTCACAGAGCTGTGCATAGCAGAAAACGCAGGTGCAGGTGATGACAGAGTTGTGGATGCAGAGGATGAAGGAGTGGGTTGAGACTCCAGTTTATTACAAGACAGAGACTCTTGTGTGGCAGATCCCTGGGAATGACAAGGTGATGTTTGGTGGGCAGTCTTATTTAAAGGTAATGGAGCAGTTGCTGTGATACTGCTGGCGCAGACTGGAGTCAAACATGCAGTAGAAACAGAGGAAGAAGTGTACAGAGTTTCAGTGGCAACTGCTGAGGTCACCACAGGTCTGTGTTGTACAGAAGCAGCAGTGCTGGCAGTGGACTTAGTCTGTGTTATGCTAGTTTCTGTACTGGTGATTGGATGTTTAGCCTCAGGAACTGAGAGTTTGGTTACAGCTGAGTTGTTGCCAGAAAGTGAAGATACTTTACTATTGTCAAAATCTGAACTAACTGATGGCTTGGTCAGTGTACTAACTGCTGTAACTGCAGTTGTGATGTTGCTAGTGTTAGACTGACTGAATACTGAATCACTCTGAGATGCACTGACAGAGCTTTTACCCTGTGGATGGGATGGACTAAACACAGCAGACTCACTTGATGAACTGCATACAACCATTTTCTGTGTGTTCTGTGCTGTGGTGACACTTCCGATATCTGTAACTGTGACAGCTGTGGTACATGTGGGATGAATGTCTGTGACTTTAACAGTTGAGGACTGTAAAACTTGAGATCCTGTAACTTGAACTATCTGGCTCTCTCCTGTAGAAGCTATTGGTTTTGCAGAAACAGCAGCAGGTTGTGGGGGACTAATTTCCTTTTTCTTTGCAGATTTAGTCCTTTTAGATGCTGCTCTCTTTGTGTTCAAGGTTGTGCAAAGCCTTTTTCCTGAAGGCTTAGAGGCACTAACCACCAGCCCTGATGTGACTGGGACCTGTAGCTGTCGGGCAGGTAGTGCAAGTGTGGCTCCAGAGATGGATGCTGGAGCAGGAGGCTGCTGTTGCACTACTGATAATGGAGCAGGTGGAGGCTGACCATTGTTCTGGCTAGAAATGTTAAGAGGAAGGCCCTGAGAGATGCTCTGATTGAGACTGCTGAGGGCCCCTAAACTGTTCAGAGCCACATTAGTAGTTGGTTCCTCACTGGTAGTGGGCTGGATCAGCTGCAATGTACTCTGACCACCCTGGGAGCCAGACTTATCAGAGGTCTTCACAGGCTGCAGGGCAAACACCTGTCCATTCACAGTGATAGTCTGTGGGGTTGTAGGAACTGGTGGAGAAGATGATGTCTGAGTGGCCAGTGGAGGATGGTTCACTTGAGGCTGAACAGGGCGAGGAAGAATGTGCACCAGCTGTTTCCCCCCTACACTTTGCAAGGACGGGGCAGACACTGAAGTGCTGGTTGTGGGTATCTGAGTGGATGCAGTGGGGATAGCAGCAGGCACCATGCCAACTTGAGGATTCTGAGCAGACGTTGCAGCCTGATTGGGTGCCTGGATGATTACAAAATGCTGACAAGGTGTCTGACTTGTTATTTCCTCCCTCACAACTGGCTGGGTAGGGCAGGCACTAGCCTGTTGCAGGATTACAACACTTGGATTGTTTGTATTCTGTGGTACTGTAACACTTGAAGCTGTTGCTCCAGCTGTGTTGACCTGCAGTACCTGCATTGTCTGAAGGAGTGGAAGCACGGTGGCCTGTGGCTGGGGCACCAAGGCTGGCTGAGGGAGCGGTTGAGGCTGTGGGATTATGGCTGTTGGAGTATGGGGAACCAATGACGCTGGCTGAAGTAGAGCAGGCTGGGACTGAGACACAACAGCAGGGTGGGCCACCACAGATGGCTGCTGTACTATGGCTGATTGAGGAAGAACAGCGCACTGAGGTTGACGTGCTAGGACAGGTTGAGGCTGTGTCTGGTTTAGGACTGCTGGCCGTATCTGGGGTGCTCTTTGAAAGGGCTGCGCTTGAATGTGACCTGTAAGAGGGGCCTGCTGTACAGGCACCTGTGGTTGCATCTGTATTTGAATGGGATGAACAGATGGTTTGCTGACCATTGGGCATACAGTGACCTGTTGGACAGGCTGGCTGGTGTTGCTGACTTCTGGAGTGGAAAGACTTTGGCAGACTGGCTGCACTGTGTTCCCTGCCATCTGCAGTGTTGTCCAGGTAGTCTGTGTGCTGCCTGCTGCCCCAGCCCTGAGAAGGGCTTGGCTGTTTGGGATAGCAGTGTAACTTGCAGTCCTTATGGTAGTGTCCTGTGTTACCCAAGAGCAACCCTCAGAGGCTTTTGTAGGGTTAGTGGATGCAGGCAGAGCAGGGCTTTCGTTTGGGAGTTGTGAAGCTGAAGTAGCCGCTAAGGTGAGGGTCTGAGCTGGGATGGCAGGCTGAGTTTGCTGAGGCAAGGATGTGGATGCTGTAGGGATCTGGAGGGTGATGTAAGACACAGAAGGTGGCAGAGTGGGTGCCACAGATGGCGCCTCAACCACACACTGCTCTATCATTCTCAAGCTGGCATTAGACTGAGTAGGTGCTGCTGCTGACCCTGGGAGAAGTGAAGGAGTGGAAGAAGAGTTGTTAACATGAAGCAGGGCTCCATTAACCCTTAATCTGGCACTGGTCTCAGATGATGGCTGAATAATCAGTGTTTCAGATGACTGTTTTCCTGGGCTAGTCTCCTTTCCTGCCAGGGATATTCCATTGCCATTAGAACAGACAATGATCCCCTTTGGGAGTTGGTGAGTGGGGGGAACCTTTGCCACTTTAGCACACCTTTGTTTGCCCTTCCAGTGGATAGTGGGATCCTCTAGAGGGTTAATATCATGGGCTTTAAGGAGCTCAATGTAGTGTGCACTCTCCCTCCTTAATTCCTCCAACTGACGCCGCAACCGACGGATCTCCTCCGCTGCAATGAGGTATAGGAGCACATATAATAATACGTTCATGACTGCAATGACACAAAACCTGATACATACATCAAAATTTACCTTGGACTTTATCTCCTCCTTCCAGAAGCATTGTATCATTTTGTTTCTTCAGTTCAGTGATGTAGCGAAAAGCCTGGTCCAATATCATGTTCTTACTCTAAATAAAACCATAAATGTTTTCTATTAACATATGCTGTCCAGAACAGAATAGAATTTCACTAGATTTAGGGCAAAGGGGAAACACCACATTGTCTCTTACCTGTTTAAGTGCCTGGGAACATGGTAAAAGATTACCAATGCGGTTAATCCCAGCATTAATCTTTTCTTTTCTGTGTCTCTCAACTAAAATAACAACAACAAAAAGACACAGTCTTCAGTATTCAGTTACTTTTAAAGTAAGCCCCACACACCAAATCTATGTTCATCTGTTTTGTTTTTTTACCTGCATTGTGAGATTCTTTGTTTTTCTTCTTTCTGCCAAAAAAAAAAAAAGAGAACAGTTCCCATCTTAAAAGAGCTCTTGAGCTGATTATTTAATTAAAGAGGAGCAAAGAGAGTGGATCTTAAAAGTTGCTTACTTAGGTTTACGGCCAGGTGTCTGAGTTTCAGTCATCTCTGGCATTCTGTCCTCACAGCTGCCTGTATGATAAGGTACCAGTCAACACATCAACAGCTGGACCTTAAATCCATTACGTGCTCGTCCTGCTGCAAGGAAAACATAGCATCCGGACAGAGTACTATTAATTATAAATAAGAGCACTGTCAACACACTGTTGTGTAACAGCAGGGAAATACAGTAAGATACAATTAGCTAGCAGTGATTATGCTATATAGTTATATACATCAGCAGATGTGAGTCAGTTAAATCTATAAAGCTACACTCAACCCCACTACTACTACTACTACTACTACTACATGCTAACAAGCTAGTGTAATTACCCTAGCTTTACTGATTTACATAAAAACACTTACCTGCATATTACAAACATACTGACAAAGTCTTACACGACGTGACTAAACCATTGTTTCTCCTGGGCTGGCGTTATAGTATTGACAGCAAGCCATGTTTACAAAATTTAAGCCTGCAAAGAAACCTGAGCAATTACCCTGCCAGCTAGCTTTATGATAGCTAGCTGGCTAACAGCTATGTTAGCTCATCGACACCGACATGATCATTAAGCCGAATAACGTCGGGTCCATTCTCGGCCGTGCTCATAGAAAGGCTGCTTACAGAGAGTAGTTTTCACCAACCTCTGGCCTCGACATGTTGGAGACTGCTGTTCCTGTAAGAACTTTGAGACTGGAGGCTAACTATTAGCTAGCAAAGCTCTCAACTCATCTCCCAAAACAATCCGGATAACCTAACTTAGTGCTGAAAGGGGAGGGTCTCGAACGGGTGTTGACAACCAATAGCGTTCTAGATTCGGAGAGTTCTATCCAATCACGACAAGCAAAAGCATCCCGGGAACAGGCGCGTGGATGGATGCATTATACGTGTAGTACAAAAATCAACCCACAAGTAGGCGTGCGTTCAGTGTGTGCGCGCGTGCACATATACAAATGTGTACAAAAAAATCCATTAATTTCTGTGCATAATGTCAAAATAAGACAACACATTACTGCAAATAGTAATTTCTTTATTTAGACGTTAAAAAGTCTTACAATATAGAGCTCCAGAAAAGATAAAATTCTCCAAAGAAATGAAAACATGCGTATACTACAGTGGAGAGGACACATCTCTCCTTGCATGCAGAGGTGTCAGAGCTTCCTCTGGGTAAGATCATAGCAAAACTCCAAAAACTTTCAGCTGAAAGTGTGTGTAATAACTGAAGCTCACTGATGCAGGACATTTGAGAAGACCAATGTTGTAAGATGGCTACATAAGGTGCCAAAGGTGTTTCAGGTACTGTCTCAAAACACTTGATATTTAGAGACACGCATCCTCACACACCTTTATTGTACTACCAAAAATAATGCCCAAATTCTGATGTTATTTGTAACACATTCAATACAATATTTATCTGGTTCTCTCATTTCTTTATATTTTCACTCTTTATGGTAAACCCAGGAGAACCTCTGAACCATTTGCCATCTCAATGTAGAAAATAAAAACAGAATAGTTGAGAGGGGGGAATTAAATAACAGGCTGGAAAATGTTTAAAAATTAAGAGTGGTGAATGCATCTTCCCACTGCCACAAAACCATCAAGCTTTCCTTATCCCTGTACTGAGGGGACACATTTCTGCTTTCCTCCTCTGGACACAACAAAGTGGACACTCATTTCTCTTGAGTCCCAAGGTTCAGGTGGTGCAGGAAGAGAGTTGTGCCTGTTCCACAAAACAACACTCCAAACTGACCAGCCGGGACTCTGTGTGTGTCAGTGATGATCTTTCAAACACTTTTTCCCTTCTCGTTCCCTTTCAAACAAACTGTTTTCTTTTGCTTATCAGTATAGATATATCTCCTTTAATAACCGCATAAAAACAACACAAATAATGTGATCTGCAAACACCAAACTCTTGCCCCTCAACCATGTCTACAACTGTCAGAAATTGTTAACTGTGTCATCAGGAGCACTACTGGATGCTTAGTTTTTTGTCAATGTCAATTAACTGGGCAATAACATATGCAAAAATAACAGGGGATCCCCTCGCAAAATAAATGCAGCAACTTTTATGCTTGAAATTTTTGTTTTCTCTTTTTAAGCGTCCTTTGAAGAAAGTGTTGAATCCTGGGGCATTTGTCACAGTTCTGTTTATGTGGAGATGGCAACATCAGTGCCTTTTCCAAACATTGTGCCCCTACTCTGACTTCTGAAGCTCTCCGCTGGGCGGTGCACAAGGACTGCGCAGGCTCTTCTGCAACACATGGGCATCTGCAGGCTCTATCCTCTTGTAGTAATTCTTCTTTGTTTCAATAATCTCAAAGCCAAACTTCTGGTAAAAGTCAATGGCTGACTCATTGCTGATCTGCACATGACTGTAGGGTGGGGAAATCCAAATTTATTAGTAGGCAGCTTATCTAGAAAAACAGTCAAAATAATTCTAGTTTATGTGACACAGATAGGTTTTCATATATATTCTGTAAACACTCACAGGTAAATATTGTCAAAAGTGCCATCCTTCTCGCAGATGTTTAGCACATGATTTAGCATCTTTGTACCTGGGGGGAAAAGTAAAGTCAAAATTAGAAAAAGAAAACACAAAATCACAAAGTTCATAACATCTTCTCAAGCTCCCCGGTAGGAATAGGTATCGAGAACCAATAGCAAACTGTCCAAGCCATCACATGCCTCCAAGTAGATAACTTTATTTTAATCACACAAGCTCATCTCTGTGAGTCACATACAGTTTTTTTCCCTACTCTATTATGACTCATACATAATAAAACACTTTCAGTGACAGTCAAAAAAGTATAAACCTGTTCAGGAATCAATAAGGGGAGCACCCAAGAACTGTGCTTAAATGTGGAATCAATTATATTAATGTTATGTAAAAAACAAACAAAAAAACTTCAACATCTTGTCCTACTATTTACCAATTCCAAGTCTACGGTAGGGTGCTAGACAGCCAAGTGTCATGATGTACAGTCTCTTCTGGTTCTGAGAGTGGTCCACTCTGCAGCACACAGCACCCACTGCAATGTCATTGAAGTATGCTGTAGAAAGAAGAAGAGGAAGAAAAAAAAAAAGAATGTTGGAACTCAAATATTACATTTATACATGCCACATTTCTACCCCATGTCTGATAATCAAGCAATCAAAAGCCACTCATTTCTCTCTTATTTCAATGACATTACATGAAGTGAAAATGAAATTTAATTTCACAATTTAGTGCCATGGTTTTTAAGAGGAACTTACCAAAGTTACTGGAGTGTAAGCATTGTAATGTCTTACCTAGCTTTGCAAGCTCTCCAACTTCCAGCACATCTTTGTAAAACTTGTCGTTGTAGCTGACGGGGAAGATGACCTGGTTCAGGCGTTTCAGCTGCTTAATGTTGTGGGGCGTAACGTCCCCCAGCTCGATCCGGCTACTGGAACAAGAGCAAAACGGTCAAATGGCTGAAAACTGGTGCATGATTACATTCAATGTTATATGACTCAATACAATAAAAAACAACTTAGTGCCTCAGATAGTCCACTGACAGCAAATGATGTGATAACAATTTTGATAATTGATTAATACATGAGGTAAGTTTTTCTCACCTGTGAGTTTTCCCCAAAAGCTGCAACACTGCTGAACTCAATCTATCAGTAACTAATATATAGCACTAATGTGCAATATTCTTCTGAGTAGCTCCACATATTGATACTGAGGTGTGTGTGTGTGTGTGTGTGTGTGTGTATATATATATATATATATATATATATATATATATTTATATATAAAAATTACATATATTTTTTCTTTATATATATAAAAAAAAAAT
>VUQK01007323.1:5586-19201 GCA_015106715.1 Bujurquina vittata | reverse complement strand
GGTGAAAGAATTGTGTGACTATAGATATTTATAGTAAGTGATGTGTGTGTGTGTGTGTGTGTGTGTGTATATGTATATATATATATATATATATATATATATATATATAGTAAAGTCACATATAGTATTCCACAGTATATATAAAAAAAACATTTTCACTCCTAATGTGCAACATTCTTATGTCTTACATCCTCCAAACATCATGTTTAAATATAACAGATGCATATGTAGGTAATATGTATGCATATATAAATTTTATAGATATAATTTTGTTATGCTTAAATGACAAGAATCTTTAATCCTCAATATTCTACTTTTGTTTTACGTGACTTTAAAGCAAAGATAATTTGAACTCTTGATTGGACATAAACTGTGCTTTAGCAAAGTACTCAAAGAGTTAGCTTAAAAAAGTGAAAACATAATTAAAATCACTTGTAGCGGCAGCTCTATTTATTCTAGGTATAATTAAGTAACAGCAAATAGACAATAGTCAGCCAGATAGTATTACCGGTACATAGGAAAAATCCATCTTATAATTAGGTTTTACAAAACAACACCTGCAGCCTGTGATTTTGAGACTCTTTGCTGGAAATAGAAAACTTCTATAATGAAGACTTGTATATATTCTACTTTAAATAACGTCAGGATAGCCAGGGGACATGGCTGGATTGGTGTAATCAGTAAATGACCCACACATAGCAGTCCACTCGCCTCATTGAAGGGTTCACCGTGGTATTTATAGGATGACTACGCATCCAAGAACTGTCGGAGGTCAAGTGTGCGTCCCTAAGCATGGACATTGAGACGTGAAATCCTAAATGTACAGTTAATACAGTTCAGCATTAATCGCCCTAAAGTAATCAGAGAATTTAGTAAAAAAAATCTGCAAGCATCACTGCCAGTGTGTTACTTTGGCAGATCAAGTTACACTGAGTCAGCTGGCATAAACACTAAAGTTGCTGTCGAGCGTGACTTTAAAAAGGCAACTTTTTCACCAGCGTGATAACTGCGACTAAGACTTGCGTTAAAACTGACGTGACCCCCCGCAGGTGGCTGAAGTTCGCGGCAAATACCAAAATAACCAGAGCCAAGGTTAGCTTAGCTAAACTGGCTTTACTGACTCAGCTCCCCACTAGCAGCGAGCTAGTTAGCTTAGCTTGTTCGCGACCTACACGATCCGACAAGCAGCTCAAGTTAACGACAACATCCGCGGCAGACCCGCTTGCATATTTGCTGTCGTTTGTATATTTGCCCTGCTTCTAAATAAAAGTCTTTTCGCAAGCTAGCTAGCCTCGCCGTCTCCTCCCCGCCTCCTCCAGGAGGAAAAAACAGACATTAAAAACTTTACTTGTGCTAAGCTACGTATTCGTGACCCAGAAGTTCACACTCACCCTTTCATTTTAAAGAGGTGATATCCGTTGTTTTCGAAGAGGGTGAACTCTGAAGTTGTTTCGGGTAAAAGGTGAGAATTTGGACAGAGTTGGGGTCGGGGATGCCTCCCGTTTTACCCTCCACATGTAGCTAGTTACGATGGTTGCAGTTAGCTTAGCCGCCACACTCCTTCCACGACTGTGTGGAGACGGAGACTGTCAACCCCTGACCTCCGCATGCGCACAAACGCCTCTGCGCCACCTATGAGCCTTTTTGACCTGGATTTGGACTCTCAGGCTGTTTTTCAGCCGCAGCAAAAAATTAAATAAATAAATTAATTAATTAATTAAAGGTCCATGTTAATTTGTATTATAATTTTTGCGTGTTGAATATGTTATTCTTCTCACTCTTAATTATAAGGTGCTGTATTGAGAAATTATTTAAGGGGACGTGATTTCTGCTGTGTTTTTGTGGCGTGTAAGATGCATTTTTCTTTCCTCCACAAAGAAGCGTCATGTTTAATTTAAAAAAAACCCACCTACGTTTTCTCACCATAACTAATTACTGGAAAACAGCAGGATCACTACTCAGTGGAGTCAACCCTTTTTGCTTTCTATGTATATTACCTAACTTACTTTGGAATAGCCCGTACGCAAAAATTAGAATAACTTTATGTATGTAATACCGCGTGTTCGTGTCAGTCAGAGCGAGGCTGAGATTATTTTACACAACCAGAAGCGAAAGAGAAACCCCAGGAGTCCTGACTCAGGCCAACAAATAGCCAATCAGAACACAACTTTGAAAATTTGTAGTTTTTGTAGTTTTGTAAATTTTAGTTTCGATAAATGCAACCCCCACCCACATAAAAATCGCCCAAAAGGCAAGCAGTGCATCATTTTCTTTAAATAATGAAAACCAAAAAAAGAAACCTAACAATCATATATAAAGCCAGAGGCCACCGACTGGTTATGGATGCACATTCAATACATAAAATGTATTATACTAACACCACATTTTCATCGCTTTTCTCCTAAAACACCTGAAAGATACACCGCGATCTGCAAAAACGCTTCCATTTTGGCTCAAGCGTTGCTGCAAAGATATCTAACAACACAAGAGATAAACCAGCTTTGACCCCACCTGTTGTCTTTACTTAAGTATGTGATGTAACAGCTATAGACCTGCATTGTTGTTAGTTTACGCTCACAAAAGGTCAACTTTAACAAAAGTTTATGTAGTGTATTATGTCCCCCTTTCCCTCTAATATTATGTTCCTGTAACACCAGTTTATAATAAATATATTATTCCAAGGTAAAAGCATAGTTTGGCACAAGGGATACTACTGGTAAACTATGAAAAGCTAGGATCCCGTGTTACTTCTTTGTGTAAATTGGGTTAAAATGATCACGAATATCCACCGGCAAAAGATCTTTGCTCTTGTCACGGGGAGGATCCAAAATGGCGGCAGTTGCCACTGCCCCGCAGTAAAAGCGAGCGGAGAGTGAATGAAGTCAGCTGATCTCTGCTTGCTGTCACGCTCCGCAGCAGCCTGCGTTCTCTCGAAGCAAGACAGTAAACGGACACTTCACAACCACACGGTAATTATCCAGGTTTTTCTTTTAATGTGTAACGCCATTTTGATATTACAAACTGTATTTTACTCTGTGTTTACAGTGAAACTGTTTCGCTATCCCTATGCGCCAGAATAGTAGAGACAGCATTTTTTTTTCTCCCCAGCCAGGCCGACAAACCAGTCTTGCTGTTATTTTCACAACACCATATCACCTAACCAGCTAGCTAACCTTGTTGTTAATATAAGGACGAAGTGGAGCTGAGTGGAAATTACAAACATTTTTTTTCGGGCTTTATGATTCGGATTTCAGACTCTTCCTGTTGTGTTATACAGCTGGGTAGTTTATAGTTGCGAATATCCTACAAATGCACAAACTCCTGCTCATCATATGTCATAAACAGGCTACCAGGTCATTCTTGTGTCATAAAATATTTACTATTGGCGTGTTAAAACAGTATTTTATCTATCTATATATATACATATATATGTGTGTGTGTGTGTGTGAGAGAGAGAGTGTTTGTGAGCTCACGATCAGCAGTGTTACTTGCATCCATGGGGCTTTTATTTAACATCTGCACGTTAGATGCTTTGCAGGATCATTTCACATACATGTAACATTACTGAGCGTGTTTTTTTAACTGTCTGTTTAAATGTCCGTTTAACCCTGTGGTCAAAGGGGGCAATAGGGTTAAGCTCACTACAGACTCATCAGTGCCTGGCTGATAAGCTGTTTTATCAGTGTAACATTTTGTTCCAATTGGAGGCTGTTCCTATTCTTGCCTTTTTTTGCTGGCCATCGTGGAATTAGACCACATTAGTGCATTAATGCAGTAGTAAAATGTCTTTAATATGTGAAATGCAGCAGTCAGGTGGGAGAAAATCTCCAGAGTTTCCACACACATAGTCATAATTTTGACTTCCTAGTTTTCATAGACTGACTTCCTCAGACTCAACGACTGAAGGCCACCAGTCATGTGCCAGGATCATATGATTTACTGTCATCTAAAATACTTTTTCCAAAGCCCTTTTATCTGAAAGTTATGAACAAATGCCATTCTGATGGTTTATTACATACAACTGCATTGAATATTGTAATAACTGTTATAGTGCTGCTTCAAAAGGAGGCATATTCAATTTTAATCTGTAATTCTGTGTTTATTTGTAGAATAATAATAACAGTAATATTAATAAAGTAGGTGCAGAGTTGTATCTGGTACAGCAGCAGGTTTTTAAGGTGAGCTTTCATAGGCTCACCAGTATTATCAGCTTAAACCAGTGAATTCAGTCTGTTTTTTGAACAGTGAAGCCTTATTGGGTGTCTCTCGTGCAGTTCTTATGTTAACCTGCAGGTGGAGCTGCTTTATTCCAGCACAGATGGCCAAGCAGGCTGGCATGAACAGGAAGATCTTTGCATCAGTGGGAAGGGCAATAAAGGACATAGATGTAGATAGAGGCAGAGGAAACGGAGGTGCAAAAGTAATCCACAGTATAAGCATGCTTTCTTGATCTAGCTACAGTTAATATATGTAATATATAGCAGACAAAACTGATCTTGAATATGTAGAGATCATCTGCAGGCAGTACTCTGTGAGGATGGGTCTGTGTCACGACTGATGACTGTGCTTGTGTTACAACTGCACACAGTTGAATTGTGGATATAAATACCACAGAAATATATGCAGGAAAGATGCACCATATTCTCCATATGAAAAAAAGAGCGTGCTGCAGGATCCCCCTCTAATGTTATCCTGACACGTCACACTGACTCACTGTAGTAGGCCACTGGACCTGAGGTGTGCAGTAGAGGTAGGAAAGGCTGGTGAGGTGGGATGGCCTACTTCCGTCTGTAATGCTGAGACTGCACAGAAATCCTGAGCAGTGACGCTGTGCTTTCTTCAAGGTTTCCATGGTTATCACAAGAGGAGCCAATATACAGTAGAGTAGTCAGCACAATTCCAGAAAAATGTTATCTTCCCAGTACATAACAGGGCAATTCCATATTCATTTAAATACACGGAATGCCTTTGTGTTATAAGAGAAAACTAAATGTTTTATTCAAGAGCTGCTGTGAGTTTTCAAGTTGGCACATTAAAGGTATTTTTTGTAATTACCACATTTGAACTTTCACCACAAGGGGTCACTGTTTCACCAGTGGGTGTGCTGAAATGTTTTCAGACATTTGCTGCTGCTGTTTAGTGAGTGTCAGCCTGACACTGTCATGATAGATTTGAGACAGAAAGAATTAAAAAAAAAGGATTACATGATGGTAGTGAAGACATGTTATGATTTATAGTTTGGAGATGGTGGCACTAACAAAAAGACAGGAGGTGGAGCAGGAGGTAGCAGAGTTGAGGATGTTTAAGATTTTCATTGGGAGTTACCAGGATGGCCAGGATTAGAAATGCGTACATCAGAGGGACAGCTCAGGTCTAGCGATTTGGAGACAAAGTTAGAGAGGCAAGGCTGAGATGGTTTGGACATCTGCAGAGGGGGGATAACGGATATATTGGACAAAGAGTGTTGAAGATTGAGCTGCCAGGCAGGAGGAAAAGAGGAAGATCTCAGTGGAGACTCATGGATGTTGTGAAGGAGAACATCCAGAGGGTTGGTGTGACAGAGGAGGATGCTAGGGATAAGGTGAGATGGAGGCAGATTGTGGTGACCCCTAAAGGGAACAGCCGAAAGAAGAAAAAGAAGAAGCTGCAAAAACAATTCTGCTTATAAAAATGATCAAGCCTGCGTTATCTTAATCCTTAGAAGCATGGTAATTCTGGTGCTCTCTGACACACAGGCTTTATGGCTGCAAGTTAACTTGTGTACAATTAGCCACAAAAAAGGGAAGTTTTTGTCACTAACAGTCCCTTATGTTTCTCTCTTTTCTTCCAGTCTAACTAATAAACTTGTGAAGATGGACATGTCCAATCTGCCCAAGATCAGGGATGAGGAGAGAGAGAGCCAGTTTGGATACGTTCACGGAGTTTCCGGACCAGGTTAGTCATGACACACACTTTGTGAGCACTTTACAGAAAAAAATGGGCTGTAATGACATAAACTCTTTTGACCACATCTCTATATGTCAGTCTTAGTGGCACTTACAGGATTTTATAGGCATAAATGGCACTTTTTCCTTCAAAGTCAGGACAGCTTTGCATCTCTTCAAAACAGAAAACAGAACAATTTATTTCAGTCAACAAAAAAGCATTCACTCTGATGATTCCTCTGTTCTTCCAGTGGTGACAGCAACGGCCATGGCAGGAGCAGCCATGTATGAGCTGGTTCGTGTTGGCCACAGTGAGCTGGTGGGAGAGATTATCAGGCTGGAGGGAGACATGGCCACCATCCAGGTCTATGAGGAGACATGTATCCTTATTCTACAAGGCTGCTATTACATGATATGTTCCATTTTATTAAAGTCTGTCCTAAAACAGTGTCTACAGCCATCTGTAAAACATGGTGGAGTACAATCTGGAAAACATCTGATTGGAAAGTATCATACCAAATATTACCAATATAAGCTTGTTAGAACTCTGTTTTTACCTCATATACTATATTAATGTGTTTGCACATTTCAGTAAATTGCTGGACCTATATCCCATGTTCCTAATGAAAAAAAGGGTGGCTCAAAACTTTTGAACAGTGCTGTACCTCACTAATTACATGCAGTACAAAGTGTATTTATCTCATGTCAGTGTTCATATTAGAAACAGCCTTCAACTCTCATCTAAACACTGATGAGTTTTTCTGAGCTGGAATTCAGCTGGTGTGTCTGTGGGAGATCCTGTGCTCCGGACGGGGAAACCTCTTTCAGTTGAGCTTGGTCCAGGAATCATGGGCTCAATCTTTGATGGTATCCAGCGACCTCTGAAGGACATCAATGACATCACACAAAGCATCTACATCCCCAGAGGCGTAAATATCGGCGCCCTCAACCGAGACCTAAAGTGGGATTTTTCTCCCAGCAAGAGCCTGCGGGTAAGAGTCCGTGTAGACTTCCTCTTGAAAAGTCTGAGTTGTCAGGCGACTTATATTCACACTTCGCTTGTTGTTAGGTTGGCAGTCACATCACGGGTGGCGATATCTATGGCATGGTGTATGAGAACTCCCTCATCAAACACAAGATCATGCTGCCTCCCAGAAACAGGGGCACCGTGACCTACGTGGCTCCGCCTGGAAACTATGATGTTACCGTGAGTCTGACACGCCTCCAGCTACGGCTGTGCTTTACGAGGGGCTGCGGTGTTGATTTGTGTTGATGACGAATGCGTTTCTGTGTCAGGATGTGGTGATGGAGCTGGAGTTTGAGGGTGTGAAGGAGAAGTTCACCATGGTGCAGGTGTGGCCTGTCAGACAAGTGCGGCCCGTCACAGAGAAGCTGCCCGCCAATCACCCGCTGCTGACCGGACAGAGAGTGCTGGACGCCCTTTTCCCGTGAGTTTCACATTCTCCTTTATACCTTACCCATGATGATATTTTTAGGAAAGTTTTCTTAAACTCTTCTTCTTATGGTTTGAAGATGTGTACAAGGAGGAACTACAGCTATCCCGGGAGCCTTTGGCTGTGGGAAGACTGTCATCTCTCAGTCCCTGTCAAAGTACTCCAACAGTGACGTCATCATCTACGTAGGTTGTGGGGAGCGTGGAAACGAGATGTCAGAAGTATTGAGGGACTTCCCTGAGGTGAATGGCACTGCACTGGTACCCTGTTCTAAGTAAACCGGTGTGCAGACGTAACTGACAGTGTTGTTTGGTCAATAGCTAACAATGGAGGTGGGTGGAAAGACGGAGAGCATCATGAAGAGAACAGCGCTGGTGGCCAACACCTCCAACATGCCTGTTGCTGCCAGAGAAGCCTCAATCTACACAGGTAACTTTTAATGGTACCCTAAAAGTACTCTTTAATCTTTAATTCTTAGTGTGGGATCCTCTTATGAACTGAAGATATGAAGTATAACAGGCGTATTATGAAAACAATCATTGTTAAGGGATTGCTCACTCCCTGTCCTCGTGTGATTGTTTTTAACGAGCTTGTATGTGTTGTGCTTTCTAACTCAGTTTGTTTTGGCAGGAATCACTCTATCTGAGTACTTCAGAGACATGGGATACAACGTGAGCATGATGGCTGACTCCACCTCCCGTTGGGCTGAGGCTCTCAGGGAGATTTCTGGTCGTTTAGCTGAGATGCCTGCTGGTAAGTTTGAAATCTCTAGGAGAAGGGCTTCTCAAAGTCTTAGGGGCCAAAGTTAGGATCTCATGGGTGGCATGATAACAGATGTGTGTTGAATTATCTCACGTCTTTAGTGAAATAAAAGCAGAATGGTACTCAGCTGTATACAAAAGCATTTTCTGCGTGTGCCCACAGACAGTGGTTATCCTGCATATCTGGGCGCCCGACTCGCCTCCTTCTACGAGCGTGCTGGAAGAGTGAAGTGCCTGGGCAACCCAGAGAGGGAAGGCAGCGTCAGTATTGTAGGAGCGTGAGTACAGCTTTGCATCACTAGAGGGAGATATTACTCTGCACATCTTTTCTGGGCTTAACTAAGTGGAATACAGAAGTCTAATAAAAAAATGTTTGCACTTTCCTCAGTGTATCACCCCCTGGTGGTGACTTCTCTGATCCTGTTACCTCAGCCACACTTGGTATTGTTCAGGTAAAGGATCAACATCTGATCCCACTGTAAGTAGATCAGCTTTATAAATCACAAGTGCTTTATTATCCCCCCGTTTCTTCCCCTCTTAGGTGTTCTGGGGTTTGGATAAGAAGCTGGCTCAGAGGAAGCACTTCCCCTCCGTCAACTGGCTCATCAGCTACAGCAAATACACCCGTGCCCTGGATGAATATTACGACAAGCACTTCCCCGAGTTTGTACCTTTGCGTACTAAGTCGAAGGAGATCCTGCAGGAGGAAGAGGACCTGGCAGAGATTGTGCAGCTCGTTGGAAAGGTAATTTATCACAAAGTCGGTGAATGTGGTTTGATGTCCTCTTCAAAATCAGAAAGAAATCCTGCTAAAATATCACTTTCACCTGTTTAGTTTTGGCATGTTTCAGGAATTCACTGCAGTCTTTTTACCTGAATAAGTGAGCATTGTGATAATCTCTGACAGGCTTCACTGGCAGAATCAGATAAAATCACCCTGGAAGTGGCCAAACTGATCAAAGATGACTTCTTGCAGCAGAACGGTTACACTCCTTATGACAGGTAACATTTATAGTCTATGTGACTTGTACCTTTATTGATTTTACTGGTTCAGATAAAGAAAAAAATGAGGGAAGAAAAAGTGAAGCGTCACAGCTGAGTGATTTCTGTGTGGAGTCATTGATCAAATCTAATCTTTGGTGTTAATCTCTTCAGATTCTGTCCCTTCTACAAGACAGTGGGCATTCTCTCCAACATGATAGCTTTCTATGACATGGCGCGGCATGCGGTGGAGACCACAGCTCAGAGCGACAACAAAATCACCTGGGCCATAATCAGGGAGCACATGGGAGAAATTCTCTACAGGATCAGCTCGATGAAATTCAAGGTATGTTCAGATGTACAAGCAAAAGCTTGCTTCTTCTGTTCTTCCTTAATCTATGTTGTTTTTTTGTTTTTTTAGAGAATTTTTCTAATGAAATACAGTTTTTAAGCTCCAGGGTTTATCATCTTACATTTCAAGCGGTAACATTTTTATTTCTGTTTCTGTGCAGGACCCGGTTAAGGATGGTGAAGCCAAGATCAAGGCCGAGTATGCACAGCTGCTGGAGGATATGCAGAACGCCTTCCGTACCTTAGAGGAATAGGCTCCCATCAGTCACAATCTTTTTCATCTCTGTCCCCTCCACTGCAGAATCACATTCCACCTCCATGTATTCCCAAACTCTGTGTACTCCCTTATGCTCCTTTTGTGAGTTACTATTTGAGAGTGTGTGTGAAATTTCATGTGGAGGGAAAAGAGAAAGATGTACTGTATTACTCGTTGCCTTGTATAGGCGCACTCTGGATCCCCTGCATGGTCATTGATCATATGTGTGTGTGTATATGTGAATTAGATGTGTGTATGAAACAGGGATCCCTTCACCTTGATAATTCCTTTCTCTGTTTACATGAATCCTACGTGTTGTGTTGCTCTTCCTGGAGAGGATTGTTCAGTTGATGTATTGTAATTCACAGACCATCTGTACAGAAGATAATTGAATATAAATTTAATGAAATCAATCTATTTATTGCCAGCATTTTGACGTAAAGGCTTTGTTCCTTTTTTGTTTTTATGGTTGTGTTTTACGCTGTGCAGTGATGTGTACTTTGCTGTGTGAATGTGTAAGAGTCCAACGCTCTGCTGTCCAGTACTTACATCATGTTACTCCCAAAGAATTAAAACATGAAAAAAACAAGTCATTGTTGTGTTTGTGTGTCTGTTTGCCTTCATTGTTTCTGATGATACTGCCAGAGCTGTTCAACTGGTCTCCCTGCATATCACGCATAGTGTGCAGTCTTTTGCGCTCTGCCCTGACGATGTATTGTATAATATTCTTTTAACTACTTTAATTATTACTCTTATAAAACATAAACTGGTGGATATGGTTAGCAACAATACTCAGGTAGGCTGTGGTGTTTAAATGATGCTCAGTTGGTACTATGGGGCCAAAACTGTGCCAAAAAAATATCCCTCGCACCACCAGCAGTAACAACCTGAATCTTTGATAAAAAGCTGTTCTACCTCCTGAGCTACAGCCACCAAAACCACCGGAATGATTCAGGAGAAGTGGAGACTCATCAGACCAGGAAACATTTTTTCCAGTCTACTACTATCCAGTTTTGGTGAGCCTGTGTGAATTGTATGGTCTGTTTCCTGTTCTTAGCTGACATGAGTGACACCCGGTGTGGTCTTCTGCTGCTGGAGCCCATCTGCTTTAAGGTCTGACATGCGGTGCATTCAGAGATGCTCTGCATACCTTGGTTGTAAAAAGTGGTTATCTGAATTCACAGGACGTTGCCTTCCTATGAGCTCAAAGCAGTCTGGCCATTCTCCTCTGACCACAATAAGGCATTTTCTTCCAGAGGAACTGCCGCTCACTATTTTCTCTTCCTTTGAACCATGTAAACCCTAGAGATGGCTGTGTGGGAAATTCCCAGTAGAATACAGTTTCTGAAGTACTCAGACCAGCCTGGAACCAGCAACCATGCCACATTCACAGTCATTTAAATAATTTCTTCACCATTCTGATGCCCTGATGCTCAGTTTGAACTTCAGTAGGTCACCTGGACCACGTCTAGGCGTATAAATGTATTTGGTTGCTGCCAATGTGACCGACTGAGGAAAGGCTGAACATGGATACCTAATGAAGTGGCTAGTGAGTGTACCATTTCCTAAAGAAATTGAAATATTTACCAAAAAACAAGAAAGCAAGAACATTTAACTACCAAAGCATAATGCAGTACTCAATCAAATGGCTATAATTAGAATTAACTCTTCACCTAGTGGATTATTAAAATAAAAGAAGGGAGAGGCCATTTTCAAGCCTTAAGTAATTATGTGAAGACCAATGAGCGTCTCCTCCAATGAGATGACAACTCCCTTAAGGAATGCTCCCCGGATGAGATGCACCTGCAACAAGGCGTGCCAAAAGCACATTTAGCTCAGCAGATCCTCAGAGCCGTGCGAGACAAACTGTTGGGCTTTTATTTATTTATTTATTTATTTGAAAACCTCGGTCACGCAGGGCAGACATCCTGGGTCCACTACGAGACAGGTAAGTGAACTACTATGTGCTCATTAGAAAGCACGTGGAGATAGCCTTAAAAAAAAGAAAAAAAAAAAAGATTTTGATAACAGAGTATCTGATCTTTGACAGTTATTTATCAACTTGGCTGTTTGACCTGGCATGCGCAGTGATAGCGCCTATCGCTCATCTCTCTCTCTGAGCAAAAGGAAAAGGGGCACATTTGAAGTCTGTGCTCTTGTCACACACGTTTCTGCCACTTTTAACGAAACGCCCTCAGCTTTTCAGTCTACTTCCGAGAGCGAGCAGGTTTCTGTTCACTGGCATGTCTGCACATCCTCACTAGGCTCTCCAGTCAAACCAGTTCTGTAATGACCTCCCCCTGCGGAGCTCCTGGATGTGTTTGTTGACATTTTGCAGGTTCAACCCTCAGGAGTTTTTATTTATTTATTTATTTAAATTTTTCCAACCCCCTCCTCAGCATGCATAGCTGAAAATATCACAGCATAGCCAAATATAAACACACATGTAAACACATATATATATATATATATATTTTTTGTATCTGAGCAGCCCAGCAGAGCAGATGGACCAGTTATCCAACCGGTCAGGGGTGGCCAGCGATGACATTACAGATGATACATCCCTGCCGGATTTGAGGTGGAGCTCAGATGAAGACGTAAGAAAA
The DNA here is from genome assembly GCA_015106715.1 of Bujurquina vittata. NCBI lineage: Eukaryota > Metazoa > Chordata > Actinopteri > Cichliformes > Cichlidae > Bujurquina > Bujurquina vittata. Next base: position 6,868 of record VUQK01007323.1, on the reverse strand, counting down.
GATAAAATAAAATGAACATAAAGCTACTCCTGCTGCCATCATTAGTGCTATAAACTATAAAATGGAAAAATCATTCACTGCCCCCTTGTGGGCAGTGGGAGGAAACATGGTCCCCCCCTTGTGGGGGACCATGTTTCCTCCCACTGCAAGTTTGATTCGTGATTTCCTCCCATGCAAAGCCCTCAAGGCTCGTAATTGTGCTCTTCATCCGGAGAAGTCCTTTACTTTAGATAAAACTTTATTAATCCCTTTAGCAAGATTCTGTCAGAAATTAAAGTTCCAGTAGCAGCTTTTGCAGGTTAAAAATAAACTTACTATGCATGTCCACTCATTTAAACTTCAGCTTTAGATGTTTATCATTTTGCTGCTGCTTCTTGCACAAATTCTTGCTCTGCACCAAAGTCTCTGTCAGTAACGTGCACTGTTCCTCCATCAGAGCTCAGACGTTCAGGCACAGTGTCTGGCGGCCCCTCAGGCTCCTGTGACGACCTACAAACAGAGGCTTGAGGAGTTTAGGAAGTTGTTCAAAGAGCTGCCAGAAACCGAGAGACTCATAGTAGGTGAGTTGCAAAAGCCATTATTCATTCATTGCCTCCAGCATTCCCATTTATTCAACTCCAAAGCCGTTATATTCATTTTATTTGCGTCATTACATTCAGTTCTCCGCAGGGGTCTTAACAACATTTCATTTCTGTAACCCTTGCCCATCATTCATTTCCTTTTTAGTACCACAGTTCAGGCTAGAACTGCTCAGTAACTTTCAGTCACATTAACACTGCCAGTCTCTTGAATATCTTCCATGATTAGCCCTCAAATCAAACACATTCTATTTCTATATATACTCAGTGTTTAAATTCATGGCATTGCATAGGAAACAGGTGATGTAATGTGAATCGTCTCAGATGTGCAGCTCTGTTAATTAATGTAACATGGCTGACGTTGAATGCAGTTGATTTGGAGACCACAGATTATCATTTTAAAATAAAATGTGCACCTTTATATTTAACCTGCCTCTATGTTCAGTAGTAGCTGCAAGCTTCTCCTTAGTCTGTGAGGTTGAATGGGTTCAATAAATAAAACATAGTACAAAACAGAGGAAGTGGCCCTGTGATATGGAGTTCAAATATTTTAATTTTCTTATTTATTTTACCCTGTAGACATTATCACTACATTATCACTGCTCACCTTTTAAAACTTCTTGCACCAGCCAGAAAACCCTTGTATCAAGTAAATGCGTATTGGCTTTTTTTTTTTTTTTTTTTTTTTTAATAATTTAAAAAAA
>VUQK01007317.1:26204-39274 GCA_015106715.1 Bujurquina vittata | reverse complement strand
TGCCTTCAGGCTCCAGCATTTAAAAAGATAAACAAAACATTATTTTTAGCAGGAATATGCATGAAATACCAAACAAGATGCCAGGGATGGAAGTGACAGAAAAATGAAGCAAACTTAATGTGTGATGGATGGGAACAATTACAGCCGATATTGGTCCCTCAGTGCATGAAAATCTGATTGCAATAGACAGAGATGTACAGGCTGGTATGCCAAATATTTTGCAAGTTTGGTGATAGATTGATGGACTCGATAGCAATACAGGTAGCTTATGCTCACTTCTGCTGTTGATGTGCATGGCACAGGCTTCCCAGAGCACTTTGGTGCTGTGCACCTCCTAATATTGGCAATTAGGTGCACAAGGCCGGCCCAGCCACGCTCTAGTCACAAGTGTGCAAAGAGGTGGAGCTCCGCATGCTTTTCAGTGATACAGCAATGCCCTTTGTTTTGACTTTGTGTGTTCACATCCCAGTAGTTAAGCTGTGATTTCTTTTCCCTTAGTTGCATCATTTCTTTTTCAATAGCACAAGCACACCTTAGCGCAATGCCGTGTTGAGAGCTCCACGAAACATAAATGCACTTTTATGCATCATACACACAAAGGGGGAGCTCATCACCTGGGAGAGCTGCAGCCTTGCAGGTCTTTTTTAACAACAACAAAAAAAGTTACTTTTGCCTGTTCCTTTATTCACAAGGGGTTCCCACAGTGGCTAGCTCGGCATGTTTGATTTGACAGATTTTAATGCTGGATGCAGAACCCACACAACCCAAAAAAGGGATGCGTGTCTCTTCCTGTGATCAGTCATATTGGAGGTAAAGAGGTTTTCTTTTATTTTTTTTTTTAGCCAGAGTGACACAACTCATTTACGCTCCCCTAATGCTTAGCAACTGTATTAGTTGGTGACCCCGACAACTGCATCGTACGTTGCAAATGTACAGCATTTTCTGGCTCTCTAGGATGTCATTTAGATTGAACAACAACCTGAACGTGATCACTTGTCCTGCTTTTATGCAGATTTGTCTTTTGTTATAGTACAAATGAAAAGCTCATTACTCTGAAAACTCAATTTCACATTCACATTTCCTATAAGCCCTTACACATGCGAGACAGTGATGTGGAAGTGGGGACTCTCTTGAAAGATAGAATTACACATTTCTGGAGCCAGTGATAAAAATCTGGGGCACAAACATCTTTGTGTGATTCATTAGGCAGCTATATTGATGAGTTCACTCCATATGAACTAACATCATATCATCACCATAAATGCGGCATAGAGAGTTATGTTCTTCTTCAAGAATATTTAGAGTGAAACACAAGTGCGGAGATGCAGCATATTGTGTATTCAGACTCACTGTATCTTAAGCCAAACAGTGTATGAGTGCAACTCTAATCCTGAGAACATGTTGAGGTTTAAATGAGATGAGGATGCAATAAACAAGAAGGGAAAGAAAACACTGCATCTTGCTGGAGCTTTGAAGTGAGAACCGGATCAAATCCCCATACGAAGCAAATTGCCTTTCTTTCCCACCAACTAAAGGGGATCAAAACGGTCTGTTCTAAAAATAGGGATCATTCCCCGTCTTTCTGCCTTTTTTGTGTATTCTTCATGGGAAGACAAACACCAGGGACCTTCAAGTTTTTTCCACTACTTAACAAAGCCCTGGTCTTTAAATGTCTCAAAAACAAACAAACAATTATAAAAGAAAAAAAAAAAAGAACCCTCACTATTGTCACTGTTTAAACAATACATGAAGTTAAAGTGAGGGGAACCTTACATGCATGTCCCAGGAGCTCTATTTCAAGACCGATTTGACAAGAAGCCATGCAGGATACAAAGGAAGCTTTGAGGAAATATAATTATTCATGTCATACAGCGTCATGCTACACTGCGATTAAATAATAAAGAGCCAAGTAAGCACTAAACTTTATGAGTTTTTTTTCCCCTCCATTAGCTGGCAGAGATGGCTGATGAAGGCCTTTGCTTAGACAGGCCTAAATGCGCATCAGCACTACAGACAGTGTTATAAGAGACATTGCATAAGTAAATAATTCAGCCGCTCACCCACCAACAAACTCATCCAACCCACACAGAACTATACAATGCTTTGATATTTAGTCCACATCCCACAGACTTTACTAGACTGCTATATGTAATGTTTATGTAATGTTATTAGAACCCTGCTCCCAAAAAGGTTGAGAATTTGAGCTGTCAGCAAAAACCACATGAAATCATATGCAAATCACGTGACCCCCCCCCTTTTTTTTAATTGAAAATGGTACAAAGATATCATGTTAAAATGTATAGGTTTTATTATTTTGTTTGAAATACAATTTTAGCTCCCTACTTTGTTGTTCATTTTCAGTGAGTCACAACTCTGGGAACCTGTACTACAAAGCAAGTTCAACAAAGCCAGGATATATACTTGTCCTTAACTGGATTCACTTACCCCGACATCATCAGCCAGCCTATCAGCAGTCACATGAAAGTGGTTATTGGGATAAGTTTTAGAAAGAAAGACAAAACTATAATTTTAGAGAAATATGAAGAGGATACACATAATACAGACTGAAAGCAACACAGCTGCTCGAGACAAATCAGCAGTGTGTGAGTGGGTGTATTCAAAAAATTTGCTTACAGGACTGTAGTATTAAAACCGCCGTATGAATGTGTGTGCACTTTAGTGCTTTGGTCAGTAAGTGTGGAAAAGACCTATTTATTATATTAATGAAATGTAGCCTAAGTGTTTCACAGTTGCTTGTATCCAACAGGAAAAAAGCAAGAATAGGAATTTACATTTCTTACTCATGTTGTTCCGGGAAAAAATAAGATTTTAGATGCTGAACAAACAACAACTAAAACAACCACCAACCAAAACCTTAGACTCTCGTATCAAAGTCTGAGGGATCTTCCAGGATCACTGATGTTATTTTCTGAAGAACTGATAGTCAGAAGGTGGTGATTTCATACCTGCTGATCTATTGTCTCAAACAAACCTGCTCCACAGCAGCACTTACTCTGGTAAGAATGGATCTGCTCTTCTTAATACTGGAAACCAGGGGTTAAACATCAAATTATCTTGCTAAGCCCAAATTCTGCTTCATAGCACTGTACAGGCCTCCGCACTGAAGGTACACTTGTTTGGCAGTCAGTATCATGAGGTTGCTGGAGCCTAGCCGAGCTGCCATAGGGAAAAAGGTGGGGTACACCCTGGACGGGTCACCAGTCTAATACAGGGCTAACACATAGACACAGAACACCATTCACACTTATTCACACCTATGGCTAATTTAGAATCATTAACCTAACGTGCATGTCTTTGGACTGCAGTCCCAGGCAGAACATGCAAACGCCACAGTGACGATTCCCAGTTGGCAATGGATCCGAGCCCAGGACCCCTCTTGCTGTGAGGCAACCGTACTACTCACTGTACACTGTGTCATTTAAGTACACACATTAAAAAATAAAACAAAAAAACCCCTCCTAAAAATCAAAACGATATGCAGCGGTCTTGTTACTTCTGAAAAAAATCTGATCCAATTCAAGAGAGGTCTTAAAAGTCAACATTTGCAATTTGTTTTTTTTTAAAAAAAGGAAAAAATTAAGGGCATTTAACAGTTTAACAGATATCTGTAGTGTGCACCAGTAAATGTTTACTGGTGCACACCCAAATGTCCAACTGTACCATCAGCAGGCAAACGCATGTGTAACACACAGTTGTGGTCAGAGGTTTACATCCACTCAAAAATTACGATGGCATTCACGCCCGCGGTGAGCGCATGTAAGCTTCTGATCAAAACTGCATCGGCCAGATTCAATCAAGAAGAGGATGCGTGGAGTAAAAAGATATCTCAGGTCCTACTGCACTAAAACTTAACGATTAAGCGCAGCTCGCTTTGTCTCAGTGCCGTCAAAGTGGGCACCTCTTTCTGTCACATGCTCAGACACATGAATGCGATCAAAAGAAAAAGTGGACAAGTTTCTTTCTGGCTGCTCACGTGGGACCATGAAACTGGCACATGATAGGCACCGCGATTACCCAGGGAGACTAAAAAACGAAAGCATGTCAAACTAATTTAGGAAATCAATATCTTATCCTGTGAGACATCAGACACAGGAGGTACTCACAGTTCTGGGACATGTAATGTGACTGAACAGCTGTGGGGAAAAAAAATCCCATAAGAATATGGCCCCATTTAACAAATACAACCTGAAAGTGTGTACGAAAAAGCGTGCATGAAGGGAATTTGCCTGTTTATTTTCCCTTTGGTTCTCTTGAACTTAAACTCACCCTAAAATCGATGCCCACAGTGGAGATGAAGCTGCCGGCCAGGAAAGCTCCATCTTTGAATCGGACCAGCAGACAGGTTTTCCCCACACCAGAGTCTCCGACCAGCATCACCTGCACATTAAGTTAAGAGACCAAAACTCAGGCAGGAGTGAGTGAGAGGCATGTGAGGGATGCACTTTCATACTGGCTGATCATAAAAGAAAAAAAAAAAGTAAATGCCAGAAATAACTGAAATAATTAGCATGAACAGGAGGGAGCTGTTGCTCGTTTGTTTAATTAACCATCAGCGTCTGATTGTTTGTCATCGGAGAATCTGAATCATTTGGGTAAATCGGTCCTGGTATTTTGGTGCTTGGCCAGGAAAGGAGGTGTATGTGGATGAATGAGTGACTCCTCGCTGTGAACAGCTGATGTCCTTAGATCCTTTCCGTACAGTAAGTGCATGCTGCATTCGTACTCGGCTAGCGTACTTGCAGAACAGAAAGCTCGCTTTTTATTCGGAGCTGTGATTAGGTTAAAGGTTTTATGTGATTACTGTTATCAGGTTAGCTGAGGGGCTTTGGGACCTCAAGTATGGAAATTAAAAGTGCCTCCAGGGGCCAGAGAAGAAGTGAAGAGGACATGAAAAAGAAAAAAGAAAACAGGAAGGAGAGTGGAGAAGTGTACCACAACAGGGTCACTGAGCAAATGCACATTTTTGCAAGACATCTGAGGATTTTCATACTCCTTTTATTAAAATCTTCTATTTCTTTTATGACCTCTCCCTCAGAGGTCTCAGCATAATTCGGATGTTTGTAGAGGTGTGCAAGAGAACGTACTTGGATTCTGTCTCTTATATTTCACCAGAAGGAACCATAGGAACATGGCACAATAGCCTACAAATGGCATGACACTTTATATTAGCAGATAGAGGCCGTGTAGTCTCTCAAAAACCTCCTGCCAAATAGATAACCTTGAAGCTACAGGTTGGACTATTTTCCAGTGTTGCATTATCAAAAGAAAAGCACTAGAGAGAATTTAGAAAGCACTTTTCAGCGCAGTAGGAGATCAGTGTGGCAGAATATCAGCTCTGATGCTACAGTACAGAAGGAAGGCTGGCCAGTACTGTATATATATATATATATATATCCATTAGTAGAAAGCTGAGCCCAGACTGAAACAGGAGAATCCAACCTTTTCTCTACATTTTGAAAATGTGGAAGTAAAAGCTCTTGAGCCCACCAAAATTCAGCTAAGTGGCGTCGATGGAACAAACCCATTCTTCTACAAGAAAAAAAAAAAAAGAGCAATACAAATCTATCTGTGCTCTCACATCAAACAGATGCTTCAAAAACATGGAGTAGGTGGCACGGGCCCCTTGAAGCTGTGTTGGGAGTACACACTGGGAATCAGTGGGAGTAAATCTGTGTGTTGTGTTGAGGGTAAAGTGGCAGTTGTGTACAACCAGTACGCTCATATTAGGAAGAATACAAAGAAAACTGGTTACTATAAACTCAACCTGCTTCTGAGAGGAACCGGTTGCATGGCAGGAGCAAATGATTTGGTGGTTGGCTGTTTTAGCGCGATGCGCACCTTCTCCGGGTTATCGATCGTCTATTGACACAGCTGCTGTCACGGGCTCGCTGCTGTTTCAATGATAAAGGTGCAGGTAAAACGGAAGACGGTGAAAGCTAAACAGGAAAACTACCGTGGCAAGGATTAAGTAGACCTCAGTCAGGTTCATCATGCCTAACCTCGTTCAAGAAAACACACGGACGCCCATATCTACACTTAATTTGCTCGATGTGTAGTTTTTGACCTTCGTTGTTTGGCAAATTATACCCTACCGCACCCTTTCATCTTTTCATGCAAAGTGCGAAAACAGTCGACTTTTGCACGAGTTGGTTTAACTGAACAACATCGCCAGGCAGCCTTACCTTGAAAGCTATGTCATAAAACTCGCTGCTGTTGCTGATGGACGGTCTGCTGGGATGGACCACACCATTCATCTGAACGATGCCCGGGCTTCCTCTCGCAGCTTTCCCGCTGCCCTTCCCGGCAGGGCTGCCGGCAGACGGGCTGCTGGTTGCTGCTTTGCCTTTGACTGCCTTCTTGCGAGACATTTCTCAAGATTTAAATTTTTTTTTTTTTAACAAAAACTATCTCAGCAAAATCAAACAAAAAGCAAATATAACCAGAATCCGCGCAAAGTAGGGTCGAAAAGTTGGAGCAGCAAAGAAGTTAAATTAGGTGATTTTTCACCTGTGCGTTGTACGCATGTTCCTCGACACCTTTGTACTCAAAGTAGGAGTGAAAAATTGTCGCGAAGTGCAAAACGCTCTCGCTTCCGCTGCTGAGCTGCCGCTTCCTGCTCTTTCCAGGACAGCCGCTTCAGCACTGCGCGTAGTGGCGGCACCGACCACACATGTGACTTTGCCCAAAGCCGAAGGTGCACCGTTGAAGTCAACGCAACTTTTGAGGCGTAAACAGTATAATGTACGACCTCCAAGTGCTCGAGGCGGCAGGGGCGCTCTCCGTGGTGCTGAAAAAAGAGGAGGCACAAGAAAATGAGCTGCACAGCCATGTCTGCGGAAGCAAACACACTTGTTTTGCGTTCAATGAAACCCTCATAATAAGCTGCATTGTACTGCAGAACACAAGTGAATTTAAATTGTAATAATGTTACAATTAATAATGTTCCCCTCGATTAACATATGAGTGTTATTTTGTCTACCGGGCATCCACATCTTCAATTGTGCAGCTTGTATACATGTATGTGTGTATGCATGTATGTGTGTGTACTGTATCTGAGCTGTGGTTGCAGGACAAATTATTAAAAAAAAACTTTATAGATTAATACAGTCAAAGCCTATTAATTTCATTTAGTAATTAAATCAGAGGACGTCGAAACGTTTCAGCGATTAAAGTCCCCTGCAAGACCATCACGTGGAGAAAAATAGCTGGAACCCCTTACCCACCTGTGGAATGAGCTTTTCTTGTGATTTCAATGTTGAGCCACACGAGGGCAGTGTAGCAGTATAAAACAAAGTCGTAGATGAAACAGAAGCGCAAAGCTCAGACTTACAGTATTACTTACAGTTGCACTTTAAGCTTTAATTTCTAGAAAATCAATGTGATCTATTTAAAAGTACGGATCTTGGGAACATTTAGAATAAATAAAAAAGAGGAACTATAGATGTGTTAGTGCTGTATGCAGACACAGTAGGACTTTAGGATTACTGGTTGCTCTGTCCTTCATTGACAAAAACAGTTAATGGTGGTCATGCGAGCCCCCTCTGTCTCATGCCACACCCGTTATAATTCAAATAATATTTTTTTCCCCTCTGCAGCATGTCGGCTGTCTTTCTGTAGTGTAGTCCACATATTGTTTACATTTAAAGCAGCAAATTGTCATCATATTCTGATCCTTTGCGGCTAGTAATGAGCATTCTATGCTTCACCCCTTTAATCCTGTTGTGCCGTATGAAATTTGTACATAAGGCAGTTTTCTTTCTGTTCATTTGCCAGACTGTCTCGGCTTATTAGTGTAATAATGGAGATCATAGCACAGAGACATCATTTGATGCCCACATCAGGGAGTCAAAGTGAGCGTGCATTATCCCCTTAGGTTTTCAGTGTGTGTCCTTAATAGTAATATCAGGTCAAATTTTCCAGAGAGGCAGTTAAACTTTAGATATGCCAGTTAAAATTGAATTATTTCAGAATGAAACAGCATAGCAATAAACATGGTGCACGTCATGTACGTAGAAGGTCAGTGTATTTAAATCACTGCGTTTGGAATTGACTTACTCATAATTTATCATCTGATCCTCATGTGGCAAATATTAACTATGGTAAACGTTTGACGCTGAAATGATTTGAATCTATTCCTTTCTTTAATTTTATTTCCCAACAGCGAATTTTGCAACAAGCTGGATGATAGCGCACAGACTTCTCTTGTTTGACCCCTCAGCTCAGAAGACTCGAGCAGTGTGGTTGTAATCACATGGACAGCTGTAGCCCCTGCTTTCTGCCCCTCAATTTGCTGTCTGTCAGCATTTTTCCACCCAGCTTCATGCAGAGCAGTGAGTGGAGTTTGGGGGAATACAAACCTGAAAATCCACCAACCTTTTTGCACAGCTCCCCTCAACAGCTGAGATTCCTTCTGCCCCCAAAGCAGCTGTCTACTGTGGCAACAGCTGGGCATTTTGGAGGGAATTAGGGACCTCGGTAGGGAAGGTCATTGGAACCCATCCCTGGTTTCAGAAAAATTAACATCCTTTTCATGATAAGTTAAATATGCCCCATGACTGTACTTTACATCCAAAGGCCGCGATGGATAGTTAGTGTACCATATGCTTGCGCATGTTTTTGAGTTTCTGTTCCGAGGCCTACGAACACAAAATGTGGAGGCAGTTCAGACGAATCTAATCAAGCGAGTGTACTTTTTCTTTGCTAACAGTAACAAACCAGCCATCAAATTCGAGCATTCATTTAAGTATCACGTACTACAAAACAGCATCCAGTCACATAAACATGGTAATCAGGCACAAATTACAGCACTCTTTCCTGGGTGCAAGGATCATTAGATTTGCTCCATGATGATTACTGTGTGGGTGAGCGCAATTGCAATGCAATGTCAAGTGCTTGAAAAAAGGAAAGAAAAAACTAACAAACAAACGAAAACAAATGTGAGTTTCTTTGTGCCTGCTGCAGTAAGGTCACCAAACCCTCAGGGTCACATCACTCTGCTAGCACACCCAAAGGTTAGGCATTTGTCAGTTTACTCAGGGTCAGGTGCCCTGAGTGTGTGCTGGGCTGCGTGCAGCAGCCTGGCCAGTCGCTCAACCAAAGTCACAGCAACTGTTGATCTTTTGGCTGCTCTTTCTGTCAGCTGCCTGTGGCCTGAGTGCGACAAGAGGGGGCAGGGGGCATCCTGCCAGCCTGAACCCCTGTTTGTCAGGCCTTGGCAAGAGCAGCCAACAGTGGACTGGTACCGCCTGGCACTTATTCGCTCCCCAAGGCATCTTAAATGAGAAAAACACACTCAGTGTATATGAGTGTCTGAGAGAGGAGAATGGGTGGGTGCTGGTTATTTGCATGCAGTTAGATCAGACATGTTTCAATCAAAAGATTTATAAAGCATATACAGTTAGAATATAAATGGAATATTGTTTATCACGACTACCCAAATACCCAACAAATGCCTTAGTTTAACTGCGACTGAACAAATCTTATCCTGCTTTTCATTTTATGACATGTGCCATATGTTATGATTAAGTGAGAGAGACACACACATTGAGCACACATATAAAAAAACAAAACAGGCATTATTGGATTATTTTAACATTGTGTTGCTGTGATTCGGTAGTTTCCAACCATTTCATCGTCTCTCATGACCCCCTTACAGTATAAATAAATATATGGAGCAGGACCTTGCCACATTTTGGATTAGCTGTCAGTATTTAAAGAGATCTTTTTTCTGGGTTCCTAAAAAATATTGATGACAATATGTCTGATTTTCCCAAATAAGTTCAAATGCATGCACCATTAAGCCACAGCATTAAAATCACCTATCGGTAGCTCCTCCCAATGCCATTAAAACAGCTCTAACGCAATGGGTCATGGATGTGTACCACCACTCCTGTGCTGTTTGGCACAGTTGGGTTTCAGGGTGTAGGCCTCTATCAGATAGATCAGGATTGTTCTGGCGTATCGTGTAATGCTTGAGTGGATTAGAACTTAGGAAGTTTCGAGGTTAATGCTTTGGGCTCTGTGTGATGGAGTGAGTCGCCCTTCTGGAGGAGGCTGTAGGCTCCTGCCATCAGGGAGTGCTGTTGTCACTGTTTGCAACAATTATGTGGGTGTTAGGTAGCAAATTAACACTGATGGTCCAAAGGTTTCCCATCAGAGCGGTGCATTGCAATGAGATGCTGCAATTATGTGATTCACTTTTTCTGTGGCTTTATATGTTGTAACAGTCATACACATATAAATGTTTTTACATTTGAAATACAGTGTAATGTATAACTATACTAAGCAGTAATGTATATTTGGGTATTTCATGAATCCTTAGAAGGTTCCCAGCTTCTAGAGCGGGAAAGAATTATGCACATCATACAAACACAGCAAAACAAAAGTCACTAAAATTTAGAATATTTTAGATGGATGAACTCCCCAAAACCAGGAATATCAGATATAAAATCCTCATATTTCAGCTCAATTTTTAATGTAGTTTCATTGTTGCTGTTAAGAGGTTCATTTTCATTTTGTTAACTTTTCTTGACTTCTGAATATCATCCCGAGGAATGGAAATTATGCAAACTTTGTACACTTTAGATAACACAAGTCCTTGAGAAATTGTGAAAGAAATGGAGCTTTGCAAAAATAATGTGTTATGGCTGCTTGAAGTTGCCATGGCACAATCATTTCCCTCAATCCCTCAATTCTTTCAATGTGCTAAACCAATGAAGCCAAGCCCCCGCTTCAAATCTGTCATCATACAAAATTTTTAATTCTCCTTCCTCTGTATCATAAAAAAGGTGACAACGTTAATTATTACCTTTCCAAAGACGTCACCGCAGCATCCCAGTGTCACACTTGCAATTTCCACCTTTATTTTTCACAGTTTTTTTTTTTATTTTTTTTAAATTTTGCTCCAAGTCAACAGGGGGTCTGCGTTAGTGAGGCCTCAGGGAGCCGTAGAGAAGTTTAATCTGAAGTGTTGAAAATCAGACATACCCAACCCTCACTGGACCCTTTTAAAAGACCCAGAGTCTGAGCCAGGGAACCAGAATGGAAAAACTCCACATGCGTAATAATCACTACCAGAGGCCTAATTTCCTCCCAAATATCTGCTCCTTATTTCAGTTCTCCTATTCAATTGCATACAACTTCAAGTTGAGTTTAATCAGAGGATTTTCTGTGTTTTCACGGACACAAGTCGCAAGACACTTTTGTTTTCACTCGCAAAAATGCCAGTCTGCCATCTTAAGAAAGAGGATACTGGGTGCTTTCACAATTGACGGGTTGTGTTATCCAAAGTCCAACCATAAATCCCTGCTAATCCAGGGTGCTTCCTGTGAGCAACACTGTCACCGTATCTGTTGCTCTGGTGATCAGATTTATGACCTTGCACATGGTGTTGCTGTCAAACAGGAAGCATTTGTTGTTGCACCGACTCACTCATACACACCAAAACATGCATCGTAAGCACTGGAGTGATTTCACACGCACTAATCTTAAGCTCCAGTGGCCCGAAATTAACTCAGTAGGTGAGTTGGATCAGGTTGGACACTTGGAGCAAAAAATAAAGGGGTGTAAAGCAGAGAAAAAGCAGACATTCACTACAAGGAGAGGCAAAATTGCCCGGTGCCATTTCAATACTTTCCCCTCTCTCAGATGCAGAACAGACTGAGCTTTAGGTGGCTGCAATTTTTCACAGCTTCAAGGCGGCATCTCTTTGTCCACCCTAATGCTTCAGGACCAGAGGTGGGTTCTTCATGTCTGCACGCAGCTGGAACCACGACAATAAAAGACACGACACATGCACACAAACATAAACTTTACATACAAGCTGCAGCCGAGAGTGGGCACATGAGCACCAACTGGAGAGAGCCGTGGTGAGCGGGAAAAGGTGTGAGCAGGAAAAGTGGTGTGTGTGGGTGAGTGTGAATATGCAAAAGTGCGCGTGTGTATTTGTAGAGTTTTTGCAGTTGTGACAGCTGGGATGAAGGAGTGGAGGCGGCCTGTGTGATTGCAGGAGGTGCCAACAGAGCAAGTGTCTCTTTATTTTCATCACAGACAAGTGTGTCTGTGTGTGTGTGTGGATATATGTTCACGGACAGCATGTACATCTGTGTTTATGTCTGTTAATAGCTATGTTCACGATAATTTGGTCTTTACGTACAGGACAGGATCTTGTGCAATTTGAGTGCAGTAAATGTAAATCTGCATCATATGTTTTGTCATATTTGCCACTTCCAGGGCAGCAAAAGGAACAATTTGCATAAATCTACAGTGCTGTGAAAAAGTATTTACCCCCTTAGATTTTCTTTTTGTATATTTGCCACACTTACATGTTTCAGTTCATCAAACAAATTTTAGTATAACAGAAAAATAACCCGAGTAAATACAAAATGCAAATTTTTGAATAATGATTTAATTTATTAAGGGGGAAAAGCTAACTTACCTGGCCCTATGCGAAAAAGTGCCTTTTGTTAAATCATGACCTAGCTGTGATTAACCCCGTTCTTTGGAATTTCGAGCTCTATTTTACTCGCCACACCCAGGCTTGATTACTGCCAGAGCTGCTGAATCAAGAAATCACTTAAATAGAACCTGTCTGACAAAGTGAAGCAGCCTAAAAGATCTCAAAATGCAACACGTCATGCCACAATCTAAAGAAACTCAAGAACGGCTGAGAAACAAAGTCACTGACATCTATCAGTCTGGAAAAGAGTTATCAAGCCATTTCCCAGGCTTTGGGACTCCAGTGAACCAAACTTGGAACAGCAGTGATCCTTTCCAGGAGAGGCCGACTTATCAAAATTACTCCACGAGCGCATCGGCGACTCGTCCAGGAGTGGCCTAGTCAAATTTGGGACATAAATCCAATTGTGATGCTTTGGCATGACCTCAAAAAGGCCATTCATGCTCAACAACCCTCCAGTGGGTCTGAATTAAAACAATTCCACAAAGAAGAGTGGGACAAATCTCCTCCAAAGCAATGTGAAAAACTCATTGGCAGATATCACAAATGCTTGATTGCAGTTCTTGCTGCCAAGGGGGGCACAACCAGTTAT
>VUQK01007317.1:1101-23210 GCA_015106715.1 Bujurquina vittata | reverse complement strand
TTCCCAAAACCATGACAAGGGCCATACAAGGGTGGGGCCCCGGGGTTTAAAAAGCAACAAACCCCCCCCCCCCACACACACACACATATTCGCATTGATCAAGACCAAAAACATGCGTTACCTCCATCATTACACCTCAAAATCTGTGAGCACGTTAACATCATGCTCTATGCTCATGTTACAAACATGGAAAGCAGTGAAAGTCCTCAGGAGGTGAGGTTTTTCCTGGCCTGAACATTGTTGTTCGACAGATATACAATTAACAAACAATGGCAACGATTTTTTCATGACCTCCTCACCTTTTTCATTCAAGTTCCTGTTCTTAATCTACAGCCAAGAACAACAAAAACACTGTTTGATGTTGTTAGTGAGGTCTCTGTCTGTGGCTCTGCCTGGAAGTCCCCTTCCCGTCCTAAGCATGACCAAATGGTGTCTTTAATTCGCAGTGTGCATCATTTTAGAGCAGACTAAACCCAGAAGCCTGACCTTGGAATTTCTCAACCACATGAAATGAGTGGCATATTTAACGTGAATGTATGGGCAATAAAATAAGAGTGAAACAAATAAATAAATCAGTGTCAGAAATAAAATAAAGTGGAGACTATAAATCAACAGACTTGTTAGCCCCTTGAGTGTAATTGAGTGGGATTGGGGACGATGCGGTTTGCCTGCGTCCGCAGTGTTTACTCACATCTCATACGGACACAGAAAAAAAAAACAACAAAAGAAGAAAGGGATGATGTCAAAAGAAAATTAAGCGGGTGCTGAGACAAGAGAGAAGGAGATGAAAAATGAAGCAGACAGAAAAAAAGGAGAATAAAAAAGACAGGACGAGGAGAGACAAGCCTGGAATCAATAATCTAGTTTCTTTCGTCAGGCTGAGGATGGGAGAGTGAGAGCGAGGCGCCTGAGGACAACAAACCGCATCCTTCCTTCCTGAGAGGCAACATGGGGACAGGAAGGGCCACCAGGGGAGGTCACTTGGCCAGCGAATCACTTCCTGTCAGGGTCACCAGGCATCAGGGGATAAGTGTATCCAGGTCACTAGAGGAGACACCTGTGTCTGATTGTCTGACTCTGCTCCTGAACCCCCCCACCCCCCACCCCCCCCACCACCACTAGACGTACAGCTCAATGACAGCCAGGTGGGGAATAGATGCAGGCAGAGGGGGATGGGTGCTGATCCAGAGAGGATGGCAGGAAAAGGAAGAAGTGAACGTTTGAGCGGGGGAAATGGCATAATTTTCGTCTTCGTGTCCGCCCTCCACCAGCTGGAAGTCTGAAGTACAAACGAGGCTAGGAGTGAGGTAGAAAGACTGGCGACAATCCAACGTGCCCATCTGACAAAAAACAACTAATGGCGTTGCTCACTTAAACAAAGAAAAATAAGTTTTGTGTTTTTTCTGTAAGAAAATGGCAGCGTGGCAAACTGACAGTAACGTGTTTCAGCGTTAGAATATAGCTACACTGACACCATCTTCTTGAATGTATAACATTTTTTTAGATTTAGGGTTTAGGGGTGCGTTGTTAGTGTTACAGCAAAGGGGACAAACAGCACACTGAAACAACTAATAAGGGAAAGACACAGCAAAAGGGATGCTGAGGGCCGGAGGAGTGGACAAACTCTTGCCACTGTGAGTGAGAAAAGGGGAATTAAGCCAGCCTGGGAGTGTGTCCGTGATTGTGCGTCGTGTGTGAGTGTGCATACATGTGAGTGTGTGTTTGAGAGTGTGCCAAGCTGACCAGAAAGTGCTGGCAATTTCCTTGAGATGCAGAGCTTCACCGCACTCCCCGGGGGGAGGCCAAATAAATTTCAGATGTGCAGCAGGATCTGTCCCCCCCCCACTCTGTCTCCAGACTCCAAAGACTACAGAAACACATGGAAGTGAAGAAGAAGAGAGGGATAAGAGGACAGGGAAGGCACAAGGGAGGTAGAGAGGAAAAAGGGATGTTTCTGCTATTCTCGTTTTTTTTTTTTTTTGTTTTTTTTTTAAACTCCTTCTCTGAAGCTGTCATCATTGTCAACTCTGGGGAGGTTTGCAGATGTTTATCATGTACAGGGGGGGGGAAGAAAAAGAAATCATAAATTGTTCCACGATGCATCCAAGGTCACAAGTTCAGACCCATAAAATACACGAATAACCCTGCAAAGTGTAATTATGGAAGTAAACCTCCACGTCGAAGGCCACGAGATTTAACCTCACAAATCCATCTGCATCATCTGGGCTCGAGATGGCTGCGCGATGTATGGATGTGCATGTGCACATGCACATGTCGTGAGAACAAAACTGAGACCGACTTTAAGATGAACGCATTTAAAGATAGCATACTGTCCTGCAGCTAAAGCCATTCATGGAACCCGCTCAGGGTAACTCCATATTTCTTTTGTGCTTGTGTGAATGACTGCTCCTGCCGGCGATGTTGTTTCTGATCTCAACCACACGATCAAAGACTCCTCTCTGCAGCGACCTCTGATAATTATCGGGAACGGAAAATTGAGAATCATGTGAGTAACACACTTTTTTTTTTTTCAAAGTACCCGATTTAGAAATTATGCTGTTTTGAGGAAACTTTCCAGCAGTTAGGGGTCATTTCCCTCCATTTTAAAAGGGTCCCTCTGTTACACCCAGTTTCCATCAACAATGTATGTTTTTTAACGTCTTGTGCCACACACGGGGATGCATAAGCAAGCCTCTGACACCCCACCCCTTCCTAAGAACGCTGTGGTGATATGTGCGTGTCAGCACACATTGGCGGGTCAACAAACATACATTCCAACAGGGTGTTTACCTGTTTACCAACTGCCCATTATCCTACCCTCACCTCCCGAGAGCAATTTGACTGCAGGATTTTATAGCAGTGGCGGTTTCTTTTAAATGTCTACTCTGATGTTAGACTCAGTATTAAAGTATTAGTTATAGAAATACGATTTAAAAAAAGAGAAAAATAAGCCAAGTAATACGCACAAGAAGGAAAACCAATGTTAAAATTCTGCAGAATATAACAACAAGAGAGAAAGCATACCATATGGAACAAGAGAAGCCTGTGTGGGCCTTTTGTTCTTGTTCTTTCAATAAGTAAAAAGTGACAAACCAAAATCCTGAAACTCTCAGATTGTCAAGGAGCTGAAATTCAGATGGTAACAATGTATCGTTATCTGTATTCATTGTTATTGATCTTTTGATTTAAATGGCATATTTCAAACTGAAACTTTTATAACGTTTGTATAATAGCAATCTGCTCATTATGATTGCATTTGATCAGCACCCAAAGAACTTGGCTAACGCATAACGTCGCACTTCATATATTATGATGGCTGTGGAAATGGTATGCTCCTCTATACTGATGCTAAGTGGCGTTCTCTGCATACTTGCAGGCATTTCCATTGATTGGCCATTGTATAAAACTCGATCTTTGCCCTTTATCTTTCTTATCTATCTACGTACATGTGTAAAAATCTAAACCTAACCAAAATATTTTATAGCACTCATGGCCAATGGGATTTCTCTTAAACAAGGTGAGGATGGACCACTAACCTTTCAAGTGTTAAACAATCTGCTCTACCTCCTGAACCATAGCCATCCTTGAAAGCACACTGCTTTTTGTGTTAGTGATATTTTATTTAGTTAAATAAAGGATATGATAAAAGAAAATATGCTGCAGTCACATTATCAAATGTGGAAATGGCCATATTCTACATAATGACATAAAGTGTTGGGTGGTTGCCGGCATGCATGTTCCAAGCGAGAGGAAATCATTCCAAGACACAGTATGTATAGAAGAATAGTGTGGCAAAGACATATGGATCATCATCTGTTTATAAAAATTGCTATATTATTAGAACATGAAGCTGGAAGTCTGTTATGTGTAATGTCACCTATCCTAACAACGGTCCAAAATATGCAGCTCAGTGTCCTAACGTATTCCACAGTTTAGGACTATTAGTAATGAATCAGCAGACTCAATTGCTAACAGTGTTTGGTGTAATGTACTACAAATTAAGGTGTTACTGTAATCACATTAAGTTTTACTGCAATGTCATTACAGAAAAACGCCATACAATAACTTGCTCAATTAAGTAATCAAATTACAATTAAAAGTTCAAATTGAATAATTATTATATAATTATGCCAGACAGGAGGAAAAGCGAAAGACCACAGAGAAGATTCTGTATCTGTTGGTATGACGGAGGATGCTAGGAATAGGGTGAGATGGAGGCAGATGATCTGCTGTGGTGACCCCCAAAGGGAGCAGCTGGAGGAGGAGGAGGAGGAAGGAGAAGAAAGAGGACGAAGAATAAAAAGAAGAAATATTAGACTTATATTAGTACATCAGGAGGATGAAGATTGTGCTTTGGTGAAAATGGAAAAGTGCCTAAGACAAAAGTGACCTTGAGCAGAATTTAACCACAGATTGAGTGAAGACCCATTAAGTGATTATTGTGTGCAAGTTTAATTAAAACCTGACTAGGAGGAGTAACGATATGTTTGAATTGTGGTGGAGCAGACGGACAATGGACACATGAGTGAAAAGTCAAACATGTTTTTTCCCCATGCGCACTTGCGTTACAATCTGCTCATTTTGGTTCTTGTGCACGGAGGAGGAAAATAGTGCGGTGGTCTACAAGTTCAGCGGAGTGAAGCTATGGACATTACTCCTATGTTTATAGCACAAAAGGACAAAAGCACAACGGTAAACTGCAAACAGTGCCCAGGCCAGAAACAACTCTTGATACTTTGTGTGGTTGACTGGTAATCATGCAACAGCACATCTCAGGTCATGTTATGGAGTAATGCAAAAGCAATGCAACAAGTACTTTCTCCTAGGAGCAATCCAGTAATGCATCACTTTTTAAAAATGTAATGAGTAATGTGTAATACATTACTTTTTTGGCCCCCACACTGATTGCAGGTTTTGCAAAAAATAAAAAATACATGTGCATTGAATCTGAGCTCTGCAGTCAGGGTAAACTTGTCACAACTGCAGCGTCTACTTGTCTCTGCACCTTAAAAAAGTTACTCACCCACAGTGCATGAAGAACATATTTTCCATTTCATATTTATTTTCATGTGTTTAGGCCTTATTTAAAAATGCGTCATCAAAGAAAATGTATTTCCAAGAAATAATGTCACAGTGTTCAGTGTTCACAAGCTCAGCCACTGCCAACCCTTTTGGCAATTTGATCATCCTCCTGCATTCCAAGCTTTTGGCAAACACTGGTTGATATACTGTAAAAATATGCATAAATTTAGTAAGTCAAGTTTGGCTTTGGGCTTATTGTAAAATGTAACTACTATAAACATTCTGAAAGCTCATGCACTAGTCTGAGGTATGGGAGACTAAACAGGTTCTCTGCCAATCCCAAAACCAACTTACAAAACCACAGCCGCACCTCAACCCGACTGCTGATACCTTTATTTTCATTTTAGACTTTTTCTGTTTAAGCAATCATAATTTAACAAGTCTGCGAGCTGCAGCAACGACGAGGGCTGCTGCTAGATATGAGCCTGCGATGCATGTGGGGCTACTTGTGCCATACCCAGACTACTGGGCTCGCAGTAGGGAAGTATCCGTTTACCCTGGGTCTCCCCTGCTCATTCTGACTCTGGAAGGGTGCCTGTAAAGCCAAAGTGAGGGTGGGGGTGGAGTATGTGTTTCCATTACGAATATTGTGCCCCTGAAACACTAGAAGACTCATTTTGGGGATCCAATTTTATTAAATCAACTGTGTGACAACATTGGGCTGTTTCCACAACACGAGCAGGTATGGTGGGTGTGAGGTGCGCAGACAAAGTGCTCTTTGAGTGCTGTGGTCAGGCGTTTTGCCAGACACCTTTCCACACCTAGCACTTGGGGAGCCTTACAGAGGGTATGAGCTGAGCCTGTCATTGCCTTTACCATTATTGCACTCAGCACATGGCCAAGAGGCTCCGATAGCTGCAACACTGTTGCTACTTAAGACTTGTGCGAGTGTGTGTGCGTGCGTGCGTGTTTATAGGCTGGCTGAATGTTTTTGCTTCTGTCGTTGCTCATGAGCAGGAATACCAAAGCCTGCTGCTGCATAAATGCTCTAACAATGAATTGACACTACTACAGACCGGCTGGCTGCAATCGCCTTAATGATGAACTATCCAGACATCAAAAGAAATGAAAGAAACAGGTGACAGGTGTGTGCCTGAATATCAGCAGTGACATGCGTACAAGGAGAGAAAGCAAAGTGTCACAAGAAAACCAGGGCCAGTTACTCAAATAGAATAATTAAGAGGCTGCAAATCAGAATGAGAGTCTAAGTAAATAAATAAGGGAGAGATTATTTATTTGATTTCAGGGAAGCTGGAGCTATAATTCATCTCTCATTGGAGTTGGCGCCATCAGTGCTGTGCTTTCCAACATGCTGGAGCCTCCTCCCTACCAAGCTCCACTCTCTTTGGACTTAAAATTCATATACAACAAAACATGCAACAACTAGCACACCGTAAGGTACAGCAGGACGAGGGCGGTGGGTACAAAAAGATACACGCAGGCTTGAAAATGTCATGTGACCTACAAGACTGTTACCACAATGTTTTTACATATTTTTAAGGCGGACTTTGCACAATCCATTAGAGGAACTTGTCTCCTTTCAACAGCAAGTCTGGGAGAAAAATTGCTTATTTTTGCTTAGATTCTAATCCCATCCGTCCTTTGCTTGCTGTCAGCTTGCCAACTGAACAGTGTACAGGGTGGCTGCCATGTTGGCAGTTTAAGTCTTTTCCCTTACTTACTAAAGGCTGAATTTTTCCCTTGACCCAAATATCTTGAAACCAGGTATGATCACACTGTAGACACCAGTTTAAAGGGGAGGCAAAGGGGAAAGAGTTTGCTGAGATGTATGAAAAAGAGCTGGCAGCAAATCAACATCATGTCACAGTCAGACATGATTATAGCAATCTGTATCAATTTGATCACAAGTACATAAATTCATATTAGCCATCTCACGCGAACCCATCCACCCACCAACTCGCACATGCGGGTTGCGCATGCTCTCTGGGTTTCACGGCCAACTTATGGAAATACCGTTAGACGCAACAGCGATGGAGACAAGTTTACAAATGAGCTCGTAAGAAGCTTCACATTGCTCATGTGGCGGTGTCAGCTGGTGTCACATCGCATGCGAACAACCAAAAAGAGCAGTTGCCATGGTGATATGTCTGGGAAGAAACACATTAACACATACTGTACATGCACGTGCAGCCGAACACACACATGCAAGCGTTCGCAGAAAAATAAACACGCACATGCACAGACACCCAAGAAAACACAATTGGCCACGAGCGCAGTCCAAATGGTGATGCTTTCCTGGATGAGACAGCACCCTCTGGCCTGTGGGGCTACGACAATGGGATCCATTCTGCACAATTTCCTCTACACTGTTTGCAGTCTTTCCCTCTCTCTCTCTTGCTTATGACTGGTGACCTCAGGGCAGGGGTAAGTTTAAGATGCTCAGCTAACAACATTACAGGAGTCAAAACTCAGCCCCCCCCGTTGATGCCTCAGTAACTACATTTGAAAAGACATAAAAAAAATGTTCTGGAATTGAAAAGCTATCCACATTTGATTCAAAACTCAAATTGCTTCCTTGCGTATGTAATGTCACTCACTGTCTGTAAGCAATGCCCTAAATAGCCAATATCAGTGATTTATATCTGTCCGTGAGGTTACAAAGAAAAGTCTCAAACAGTTTCAGACGAAGGACTTTTTTTTCTCCACTGGACAACATTTGCTACTTCAGCGTTCATGCCAGAAAAGCTCTGAACATGTGTCACAGCGAGGGGGGGGTGGGGTGGGGGGGCATTCCATGTTAGGGCCATTAGAAGTGCAGTTATAGGGAATTGTCACGTCTCCCCTTTAATTAAAAAAGATGTTTCAAATAAAACCTACCGAATACTTTAAATAGGCTGCAGGACTGTATGGCTGTCTGAGGTTAGCGTATGTATCACTCAGCTGGAGAAATAAGGGAGGGTGGCTCGAGGCCAAACCCAGTTGAGGGGAACGTGTGCGGGGTGTGGGGGCCGGAGCCAAAGGTTTGAGCTGGAGCACACAGATGTGAACGCACTGACGGATGTATCTGCGACAGATGCTGGCTTTGCTTAAGCATGTGCAGCTGTGCGAATGTGCGCACATGCGTCTTTGCACTTATGTGTACAGTAATGTGCACACAGTCATCTGTACAGTCCTTTTATCAGTGTGTGTATGAATCATTTTGTGTTTGTCTGTGTGTGTCTGTGCGTGTGTGTTCCTCAGCGCCAAACTGAAGTCTTTTGAATTACAGCTACTCAACAAAAGGCAGGGCAACTCAAGATGATCTCAGCATTTAATGTTTCCTGACTGTTTATTAGCTACTTCATGAACATTAAAGAGTAACAGATAAGAAACTGGCCAAAGATAAAAACAGGTGGAAAGAATAAAAAAGGAAAACTAAGCCCAAGACATAGAATAAAAAATGAACAGGTATCAGTAACTTGACAGCTCAGTTGTTGTTGCAATTGGTTTCACATAGCACAGAAGGACAACAGAGTGAATCAGAGTGTGAGCAGTATCTCCCCCCCCCCCGCTGAGTGTGTGTGCGCATGTGTGATTGTTGCAGTCACAGTTTGTGTGGGTTTCAGCGCGCACATTTGGCTATCCCTGCACGCGTGCCTATTGTATGCATGTCAGACGAGTACTTGCATGTGTGTGAGGCTTGAATATGACATAAGCCTTGCTGATATGAGCTCGTGAGCTCCCAGTTGGACTACACGCTTCAGCCGCCTGACTACAAACCCATCCAGGTGAGTGTGCGATTGAGGCCTCCTCCTCCTCTCTCCTGTATCGTATCCTCCTTCATTTGCTCCCTACCCCAGTTAACTCACGTTAATGTGTTTCAAGACCTATGTCGTGCATGTTGCTCATGACTGCAATTTGGCTAGCCGTCCTGCATAAGGAAGTGGCTATTAGAGCACCATGCCACATTTAAAATCCTCCCCCACTGGCTTGGCACGCAGAATTTTATGGGCACAGGTGATGGAGTGTCACTGAGGAATTGCTCTGCACCATCAAAGCTCTAATGATCCCTAATAGCATATGCATGCATTTTACAACCGTGCAGCTAACAGAAAACCAACAATTATATGTAATGTCATTCACAAGGTGCAGTAAAATACATACATTTTGAAAAGAGGAGCTTAGATTGTGGTGTTAAGGCAGCCAGACAGGAAACAAAACTGATTTTTACAGGGTAGGGGCACCCAAAAGTAATTACTTATAACATAGGTTGAGGCCTGTAATAAACAATTACTTGGATTACACCAGTGTTGTGCCTCATAAACACTGCGGTTCTAAACTACATCTAAGTTTTCAGCCTGTGTGCTGGCTGGGCAAAAGCTCTACCTCACTGGGGAACCATGTCTGACAGCCTGGCGATGCTCCAACCGAGGATGCACCAGTTTTCTCAAATGCTCTCATTGCGCTATAAATATTAAGATTATAGAAACAAAGTAATTTATAGTACGAGGCAGTGCCCGGTTAAGACAGATGCACCAGAAAAATGGTGTGACAGTGAGAGACAGATCTGTGACCTGTAATGATCTTTCAAAGAGTTGAATATGATCCACAAATAAGCTACAAGGCTACAATTGTTCTGTCTCCACCCCCCTCAAAAGGCCAATAAAACAAACAGCATGTACTCCACAACACTCTTACCTCCCCCTGAGGAGAAGACAGCAACTAATCCCTCTCCTTTATGCCTTTTCTTCTCTCTAACTTCTGCATATTTTTGTGCTCGCCTTTGCTCTGCACTAAATAATTCCCTTTTTTAAAATCTCAAACATTCAATATACGTAGGTAGAAGACAGGAACACAGATAACAAAAGGGAGAACAGTGATGGAGGGGGGGAAAGCTAATAAAAAAAGTCTTTAATTATGATGTCCAATTTCTTCTTTGTTAAGTCCTTTCTTCATATCTTTGGCCTTTTCCCCATCCTGTGCCAGTAGGCGTAATGCTGTAGCGCTGTCCTCTGTCTCTGCGTCATCTCAGCCTCAGTCTGGCAACTAAACTGTCCAGCAGCCCAAGATGGAGCCAGGCAGAGTGAGATTAACATGAACCCAGAGTCATTATGCTGTTCATGAGCCGTGTCCAAAGCAACAACTTTTATAGCACCTGTAACACACCAGCTAATCTGTCTGACACCCCTGACCAAATAAACACAGTTAAATGCCACTCCAAACACACACACACACTCCCACAACCTACTAATGTTGGCTTTGCACATAACAAAATCTCAAGCACTGAAGGGGAAAAAAAGGCACATTATTTAAAAAGCAAATTAACTTTGGTGTTTGTGTCTGAAGGTGCAAAGAGACTTTACAGTTGATTATATATGCATTGCCCCTTTGAACGTCTGGGTAGATTATGATGACCACCTAGCAGCCATAGGATAGTTTGCTCACACATTGTGCCAGATCCCTCTCAGTCTGAGCCAACACACTGCCTCTGTTTTACCCATCAGTCAATGCCAGGGCCAATCAGTCTAAATAAATTGAATAAACCAAAATGCAGAACCCGGCATTTAATTACAGGAATTGGGATGTTGTAGGGGGAGCATGTTCTGCCAACAGACATACAAGCCCCTTTATTGACAAGCCCACTGCACTAATTGCAGCCTCTGTGATTGCACAATTTAACTGTATTTAACTACATTAATAGAATAGTGTGCACTAATGGGAGTGGGCATAATCCTTGGAAAGCGGAGATGTAGATAATTGAATAATCTGTGATTCACTCGCCAGTAAGTAGAAGAGTAATGGAAGCAAACCTCTCTATGTTGGTTGCAATCCTGTACCATAGTCTCCTCATTAGGCCCAGTCAAAGAAAGCCTTGTGGTTGGCTTGACCTGAGCCAGTGACTACTGCTGCGTGAGTGAGAGCACAGGAATGAGCAAGTTCTCAGGAAAACCAGGGGTTAAAAGGTCACCGGTGATCAAGCAACACAGGGTAAGAAAAACGGCTAAAACAGATAGAATTCTGAAATTATTTAAATCTTCTGAATAAATAAGAGTGTAGGCTTATTAGACATTATTAGAATACATTTACTGTAAATTTTGACAACATTATTTACTGCTGTCACCTCATCCATCCAAAAAGAATCAGATCAAGCTAGCTAAACTCGAGAGTGAGCAAACTTATATTAATTGACTACCTTGTAATTCAAGTGTAATAATAAGTGTCTGTATATTTTTGATATTTGGGTACAACCTTCCTGTGTATCTTCCAAAACACTATAACAATATTATTGTTAACACCACCACTTTAGCTTAGCTTGATCCTGCAATGGGCTCCTACCTGCTAACTCTGCTACTGCTGCTACTCTAATTGGTCCTCGGCCCACATCCATCACCAAATTTGGGCTTCCTTTTGATCCTAATTAAACATCTATAAAAATTTAGCAACTTTTTTTTTTCACAGTTTTAACGCAGGTGTGCTGACAACATCTGCACAACACCTGCTACACAAAGTGCCCACCAAATGACTTTGCTATGCTGTCTGACTGATAAATATTGAAAGTTTAAAGTTGAGTTCCAAATACCTGAAAAAGTAAAAAAAAATAAACCAGAACAAAATAACCCCCCAAAGCCAAAACAAATAATGTTAGAGAGCGGAATAGCCCCTCTGTGGTAAAAAAGTGTCAAAATATGCTGTGCTACAAGCTACACTGTATGTAACTCACTATGGAAATTGGCAGTATACCCTCTAACATCACTGACACACAACATCTGTGCTGCTTTATTATCCGCAGCTTAACCTTTGGAAAGCAGCAGTCAAATTCACACCTGATTCACATCAGCTGTGGGGCGATGATAGAGTAAAAGTAGTGACAATGTCTCATCTTCCCCGCTCTATGACGTTCGGCCTTTTAGTTCGCTGTACAGCGCTACCTTTCAGATGTAAACACTTGAGTTTCAACATGGCTGCACGACGCCTCTGAAGAGCTAGTTTGGAAAATCCATAACCCAACATGATGTTTATGTTGCTGAAACTTTCTGAGGAAGGTTTTGTGAAAAAACCTTCGTGCAAATTGTGTTTGCATCACCAACGTCAACAATGAGTTTCAAACAACTCCATGAGTGGAAGCATCTGAACAATCTTGTGAAATAGCCCTTATTTCTTGCTGTCATCAATCACTGACCGATGACAGCAAGAAATAATTATTGAAAGACAAGACCATGATCCAACAGCTGCAGTTCCTGTAGAGCTGCATTGCAATTGTATACCGGCACCTTTTGCATTGCTCTGATTTATGACACATTGTTTAAATGAGAAAAACATACACTTACATAATTTTTGTGGCTTTTAAATGTAATCTATCTTGATTGTATAATAGTTTGGGAAGTGGGGACGACAGTACTGACGGATATGTGGAGAAATAACGAAAAAGAACTGTTGATAAGCATAAACTTATTGACTGTTAACTTAGGCACTAAATTTTAAAACATGAAAATATTTTTTTTTTTTACCAGCGTGACTAAACACTTAGCTAGTTCTTGCAAAGTGTGATCTTGCACAACACTGCTGATGATCATCATTATCACAACAGTGGTGCTGATGAGTTTGGAGGTTTCTTTAGTCCAAAGAGACTCTGCGAAGCGGAAGTGTGGGTGATCAACCAACAGACCAAGACATGTGGTCAGGGTCAAGGGTCAGCTCAACCCCCACCTCCAGTTCCCCCGCACTGTTGCACACAGGAAGTCTGAATCAACACACAAATGCACATCGGTTAGCATGCACACACACACACATTAAGATGTGCACAGTGAGGAAAAAATTCCTGGTTTCTCCTCCGGGGCCGACCCAATAACAGTCCCTTTGCATGGACCATGTTCTCAGCACAGTGATGACCTGCTCCTGGAACTCGTAAACACAGGCCACCCAGAGTGAGAGGGGGCTTGCACTAGCCTAGGGGCTGCTTTACACCAGCCAACTGTCATGTACTGTGACCTGACCTTCCAAACCTGGAACTTATAACATACAGGCACACAGCCTTGGATTCATCATTTCACAGGACTTACATTAATTTCTTGTACACTTACACTAACCTTAACCATAAGATCTGCTGGTCCAGGCCTAACCTTTACCCATCCTTAACCTGAACACATCTTCTGCTTAAAATATAATGCCCTCATTGTGTCACAATATTTAGGGTCTCACAACAAGAATAAATACTTGAAACACATGCACATGCACACACACTCAGACACACACACACACATGCACAGATTTCGTTAATGATGCTGCAAAAACTTTAAAGTATTCTGAGCTTGGATAAATCATTGAAACGTTATGCCACGAGTTTCTCTTGGAGGAGTTCTGATATATAAAGAAAGAAACCTGTTCTACAGGTTAATGAGGAAGAGACTAAACCCCCAACATGCAGCAAACTTTGCTCACTGATAAGCACGACAGGTGGCACCGATGATGGTTCCTCATTGATGCTAATATTAATGCAGGTGAAAGAGGAAGCGCACCTGTGAACTGCTTAACCTTTAGTCTGCATTTGTGCACTGTGCCTCTACATTTCACTATGACAAACCAACCCCGATGCTCTATCTGTTGCAATTTTTTTTTTTTGCCAGAAATATGCAGCTAACTTACATGATTTATTTGCATAGCTTACTGCATAACTGGGCTGGGCTAGGCTCAAATGTTTTTTTTTTTTTTCATTTTGTGACCAGTGAGCAGTTTATATTCCAATTTGTGGCCAAGCCGGGTTGAACAGCAGTATGCAGAGTGAAGCACAAATGAGCAGCTACAACTGTAGGGTGCCACTGTGTTCAGAAGCGGCCAAATGATTCACAAATATTCTTTTAGCGTACAAAAACATCTATAAATGGCTCCTTTCAACCAAACTTTTCTACCCATCCACAGTTAGCAAACAGAGGTTGCTGTTAGACAGAGCATTGATTATGTGCAGAATGTGTTTGGTACTGAAAGATGGTGGGGGGTGTTAGATGAAATAACAGTGTGATGACTGTTCAGAATCCTGCCCCAAACACAGTCTTTCATTAATGACCAGAAGTCTGGTGATGAACTTGTGGCCTGGGTCAAATAACGAATGCATTTGTGGTCCTGAAAAAAAAGTCACTTAACTTCTCTCACTTCTTGGAGTAGCAACTGAAGGCATTTTGTTGCCTTTCTGCTAATTTCGATAGTGTATTCCTTTGAGGGCCAATGTACTTTAACTTATCAGTGGCTCAGCAGATGTGTTTGGTCGTGTGAAGCACCAGATGTGCGGGGCACCTGTAGTGTGCCGTCAACACTGAAGAGAGACCCCAGCGGCAGGCAGGACAGTAGAGCTTGTCCGGGCTGACACAGATGCACAGGGTCACACAGGGCGACCATTGTGTGGTCATCATTTATGCACACACACACACACATTAACACGCGTGCGCGTGCACATGCACGCACGCACGCACACACGCACACACCTGGGACTGAAGGCAGTAGCAAAGTCCCACTGTGTTAAATGTTGAATTGAATCAGCAAGCCAGCTGCTGTCTAGCTGTTAAAGGGTTCTACCAGGATACTGGTGTGGACTGGCTGTGCAACTGCAGAGGTCAGGCAGAGGCTGGGTGACTGGCTGCACTGTGTGCCCCTCATATGTAGAGCAGCCAGATGGTGATAGTTCCCTGACATGCCACCATCTATGGTCTATAATGTCTTCCAAAAATTACCTTTTAATCAAAGGGGATGGGTTGTTAACAAATCTTAAAATTATTAAAAAACAAAAATACCACACATCTCATTCAGATCTACAGAGAGACTGTATTTACATTTGAATGAATCACAGATGTAGACTTATGCAATGAAGAAGGGGCTTCAGACTACCAAAAAAAAAAAGACTTTGAGCTTGACCTTGAATTCAACACAAATGTCTAATGGCCAAGACTTGGTCTTTTAACTTGGAAGGACTTCATACACTCTGCAAACTCGCGGATCAGCAGCAGCCGCTCATGCTGTTTGAAGTCAGCTACATTTGGAAATCCACACAACAGACATCCAAATACTGGTGTGAGTAGGACATGAAACACACACAAAAAAAGAGAAGAATACATGGAAAAAGTTTTCTGTCATGGCTACCTTGAGTTTAAAAAAGAAACTGTCTTCTCTGCTATGTTTATTCCTTAATCCTTTGACCCGAAAGTCCCATTTTTTCCATTTATATTGAGTTCTGATGATTAAATTAGCACGATTCTTGGATGAATCCAAGTCTTGTTAGCTTTTTCCACCGAAAAGGCTATCTATTTATGGGGCCAACAGCGCTAACACCAAATAATGTACTATCAGTGAAAACCGATGTTTGATTTAAAATCTAATCCCTCAATCAAATCAACAGAAATAGAATTGTGCCTGCATACATCACTGCAGTGGATTGATATGAAGGCAAAAATAGGATCTGTTGCAGCGATCCCGGCTGGCCTATGTGATTGATCATTACAGACTCGTGGAGCTAAATCACCACAGCTTTAACCTATTTATCCTAACAAGCTTTGGAGTAACAAACTTATTTTGGACCAGCTATGGACAAAAAACAAACACAATTTATATATATATAGTTTTGGCAAAAAGCCTAAAACCATAGGCATGACCAAAACAGGAATTATGTTGATATCAACTTGGTGATAGCCCTCATGAGCATATGCAAAGAGGGGGTTTAGAGCCTTTCAGATGTCCGATCCTGCTATAAAGCAATGCAGAATTCTTTACCATTGTAGCAATTGCGGGTGGATGATAACAACATTCTTCTAGAGCTCAATGCCCAGTTTAAAAATGCAGATGTCAGATAGCCCCCCTTTTCCCTGTCCCCTCTGCTCCTCCACTCTTGATCTCTCCACTTTGATTTATTCATTTTCTATGTTGGCGAGCCAGATAGGACAATGGCGTCTTTCATAACTGAGGCAGTGTTCCCACTACCAGCACCCCGCTGTCCCCCAGAGTCCCTCATCCACCAGGCCGATCTGATGCGACCTGGTCATGGTGGACTGGTTCTTCTTAATAAGGAAACACAGAAAGAAGGAATCACATAGGTGCAAACGCACACTGCACAATCACGTTTTACACTAGATAAATGTATATACACTAAAGCAAAATTATGTTCAAAAATACAGTTTCTTCTGTGAGGTCTGCCTGTATTTTTAGCTATAGTTGAACATTTAAAAGTAACTCTAGTATTTGTAGATCTAGAAATACTTTCAAACTATAAGGCTCACGTTATGATTGCTTTCATTTAGTTGGATTTAAAGGTTATGGATATGAATTTATGCTGCATTTGGAACGATGCCTTGCTGCGATAGAGCAGTGGAGTGAACTTTGGGACTGTTTCAGCACACACACACACACACACACACACACGCACACACGCGCACACGCACACACGCACACACACGCACACGCACACGCACACGCACACACGCACACACGCACACACACACAAAGACTAAATTCTTGGGTTTAAAAAGTACCAGAAGAACTTTTTTGAGTGTCTAAGTTTCATTTCGCGTCAGATGAATGGGTCAGCGTGGGAAGAAAGCACAGAATGAGAAAAAAGTGGGACAAGAGACAAGAGATGTAGGGAAGGAAGCAAAAGAGGGAAGTACAGGCAAATGAAGGGGTGGGTGTGCATGTGGGGAGGGTGACCAGGGGTCATGTTGCCTCCCCCTGTACTTGCTCTCTGAGGTGCATGCAAGGATTCTGACTGCATAGTCGAGACTCCTGCTTAGAAAGACAGCCTTTCTTTTCTCCAGGCCCTTGCTAATGCAATAGAGAGAAATTAGTATAATTATGCTCCATATTGCAGATTGAGGAGGCAATGTGGCCCGTGGGACGAGGACAGGGAGGGCAAGCTAGCGTGGGTATTTGCTGACGGGAATAACTAATTCATCAGCTACTTTTGCCATTTATCAGAGTACATTCTTGCATTTATAACATTATAGTAATCAAATAAAGAGGTCCTGGAATGCTGCATCTATCTCAAAATGTGATTCTGCTAATGCAAAAGTGACTTCTCCTCCTCCCGTGTCCCTCCTATTAACCACATCCAGTTGCTTTGCCCAAAGTGTTGCCACCACACTTGGCAGAGGAATGTGTCTGAGCTAAATGAGTCTTCGCCTTCACTCTGTTGCTCCCCGTGTCACTATCGGTTTTGTCCTCCATGAAACAATAGCTGCACCAATGCTAAAACACATGTTGAGTGCACTGCAGAGGGCAGACCCGTCAGATGAGTCCACATTGAGACAGACGTCTCAGATTCTGTCATATTTAAGGAAGAAAAATGCTGAAAAGGAACGGCACAAAAGAAATCCATGTCAATAACGTATTTCTGTATTTGATGTCGGTTCTCAACTTCAGAGAAAAGGCACAGGAGGGGTCCTGACAAATCCAAACCAGAAATATGCATTTGTTACCACAGTTTGACTGAACACGGCTTCAGAGCCATGATTTACCATTATATATGCAACTATGGCAATAATTAAAGAGTGCTGCATCTAGGGGTCAAAACGAGGTGCCGAATGATGAAGAAAGATGATATGATTTGGTTTTTAAAGCTAGTTCACCCCAAAACCAGTTTTCCTTATTTTATTATTTTCATCTGGTCTGTAGTTCTATCTAAGTAGATTGTTTCGGAGGTCCCTAGTCTTGAGATATCTGCTGTAGAGATGTCTACTTTCTCTTTAACATAATGCAGTGGTCAAACCTGCAAATTAACACATTTGAAAATTGTGTTTTGCCAAAAAAAAAAAATCACAAGTAGGTTAGAGATTCATTTTTGGATTTCAGATTTTTCTACTGAAGACTTGCCAACTATTTCACTGCAGAAGGACGCGTACATCCATTCTAGTGACGGCACAGCTGGATGTAAACATTAACATCTTCCCCAGCTGTATTGTAATGTCAGCTCACTGTGACTTCTTTTAGTTGGTGGATGTAGTTTGGTTGAAACTGGTCACGTTTTGGGGATTTTGTGTGTGTGTGTGTGTGTGTGTATCCTGATTATGAGAAGATTTTCCAAGATGTGTTTATTTATTTATTTATTTTTCACTTTGACATACGAGTGCCATTTAACTCTGTTAATATGTGAGAGAAGGCAGAAAACGCTGCAGCCAGAACATCCAGTACTGGGTAACCTAAGCAGTCTAGATAAACAGTGCTATAGGCCAGAGGAAAAGCATGTCAATTTGATTTTGCTATGAACACTCCCTTTAAAACAACACCAGGAATGAGACAATGTGGATTTTATAGTCATGTGAAAATAGAAAGTTTTCACAGGACACTATGCTGTCCTGTGAGAACTAAGTACACCCCATCGTTCAATAGTTTGTAGAAACACCTTGACTTTGTCAGTCTCTCACATTGTTGGGGACACATTTTGTATCACTCTTCTTCCCATGGTTTCAGTTAATTGAGATTTGTGAGCATTTGTTCACACACAGCTCTCCAAGGATTGATATGTGGGCTTTGACTGGGCCACTGCAACACCTTGGTGCTTTCTCTTTCAGTGTGGTAGATTTGCTGCTGTGCTCGGGATCATTGTGTTGTTGCATGACCCAATTTTGGCCAAGCTGTAGCTGTCAGACAGATGCCCAAACACATGACTCTAGAAATGGATTATGACCAAACATCTTCACTTTGGTCTCGTATGTCCAAAGGACATTGTTCCAGAAGTCTTCATTCAGATGCAACTTTGCAAACCTCAGTGGTGTTGCCATGTTCATTTTAGAGACAGGAGGCTTTCTCTTGGCAGCCCTTCCAAACAAGCCATACTTGTTCTGTATTTTTCTAAAGTACTGTGCTCTCATCAACTTGAGAGTTGAGTCTGAGATGTAGCTTTCGGGCTTTTAGCAATTTCTCTGAGCGTTGCGCAGTCTGAACTTGTGGTGAATTTGCTGGGATGTCCACATTGTGTTAATATACACCTGATTGCTCCAGACTAACAAACAACAAAAACTTCTGTTTTTATAGAGCTGGTCATACTTGCTGATGACCCCTTAATCAAGCACATTTGATTAACAGCACCCAGCTACTATTTACATTTTCATTCCTATGGCAGCAGTAAGGGTGTAACTCTGTTTTTCACACACTACTTTCTTTTTCACATGAGTGTATATTTAATGAAAGCCAGGGGAAATTAAGGTGATGCAACTATGACACTTTGACCTTAAAGCACACTCCTCTTCCTCAGGCTATCCATCCGGACCCCACCCTACAAACATGGAGGGAGCAGTGGGGGGTGGAAGAACACCATTTGATCCTTGCTCCAGAGATCATGAGCCTACACATCATCTATATCCTGTTTGGGAAAGTAGCCTTTTGAAACCCATCTCATGGGCATCATCAAAGACACATATGAGACAAGCGGATACAGCCCGGAAACCAGTGACTTTTTTTATGATCAGAAATTCAGCATTTGTAATTAAGATTTGCAAGAACAAAGCTTTAGAGAGGATGAAAAGACATATTTCAAATATGCTCTCTCTCTCACACACAAGTTCTCAGCCCTCACAAATCTGATGTCAACCCACACAGACATTAAACGATCAAACATATATCGGGGATTTTCTTATTGAGAGTAACAGGTCAAAAACCAGATGATACATGGTTTTAGCCCACTTTTGCACGCTTACATCATGTGTGTTGCATGTGACGTGAGTCAACCCACACACAAGTGCACACAGGGAAAAGGAGAAATCCTCCAATCTCATTGTACTTTCTGTATAATGACAATAAAGGCATTCTATTCTCTCTGTTCAAGCTAATAGTCTGAGCAAGTGATTATAAAATAAGAAACTTATTCAATCCAGAAAGGGAAGATAAAAAAAGGCTTTTGAAAGAAGTAAGTGACAAATATGATTACAAGCAGAAAACAACTTCTATTGAATCTGAATGACCTAGTTTGGAAACAAGAAACACACACACTGCGCTAATATTTATAGGCGACAGAAAAACTAACAGAATATTCAAATCTGATCTTGTATTCTTTTCAAGTTTTAATAAAATTCACAGAAGGGAGCAGTTATGTATCACTATCTGAGGACGCGTTAGTGTGTAAGCGCGCAGTACTAATGACAACGTGATTGGTAAAGCAGTGAGATTCATCATAGAAGATTGTATTTTTTTAAAAGTCTTACGCACGCACGCACGCACACACACACACAGTATATTTACAAAAACCATTAACTCAAACTGATAAACATAAATTAGAGCAACAAAATCATTTTTGAATACTTTAACTGCTTTGCAATTAAAAACCTGGTTTGAGGGAATGTTAAAACTGGAGATTTGTGGCAGTGCAGTGCAATAAAAAGTTTTGTGACCGAGAAGAAAAAAAAAAAATTGTCAAGGTTGTCGAGACACATAATGTGGGCCGTTCATCATTGACTGAGCGAAGGGAGGCGGTTCCCTCAGGAAGCAATTAGCTGTGTTGGACCAGTTGCTAATAAAACACTTGGGTTACAAGCTACCCACAGCCCAGCCAGGCCAGGGGACCCACAGTATTTTGTGTGGCTGTATGTGTGTGTTGAGGCCTAACAGGTAGACGGAGAAAGCTGTGGTGCACTCTGTCAGAAGAAGCTGCCATTAAAGTGCCATCCCAAAATGTATTGTTGGATTACTAATTGTATATCCAGCTGAAAGGTTGTTTTTTACATTTATTTAAGTGGTCGAATTGAATTATGATTCCAGAATCAACAGAGACATTGACATTTGTCATAGGGAACACTCATAGGGAGGAATTAGTGTTCCATTGTGATCTCATACTGTTGTGAAATGGTGATTCAGCAATGCTTGATGCATCGATCGCTTTCCTAGCAATGCGCTGCTCCTCAGAGATTTTGGTCCTTACTGACATGATAGCGTCACACGGTTGCTGCAGATTTGTCATCTGCACATCCATGATGAGAATCTTTCATTCTACCGAATCCCAAAGATGCTTTTTCAAATCAAGATCTGGTGGCTGTGGAGGCTATGGAGGCTATTTGTGGTCAACAAACTCATTGGTATGTTCAGTTTGAGGTGATCTGCGCTTTCTGATGTGGGGTTTTATCCTGCTGGAAGCAGCCATCAGAAGATGGATACACTGGTCATAAAGAGATGGACATGGTCAGAAACTATGCTCAGGCTGAATTTTAAACAACGCTCTGTTGGTGCTAAGGGGCCTAAAGTGTGCCAAGAAAATATCCTCCACACCATTACACCACCACCAGCAGCCTTAACTGTCGATACGAGGCAGAATGGATCCATGCTTTCATGTTGTTTATGCCAAATTCTAATCCTACCATCCAAATGTTGCAGCATAAATTGAGACTCATCAGTCCAGGCAATGTTTTTTAACAATTCTGTTGTCCTATTTTGGTGAGCCTGTGCAAAGTGTAGCTTCAGTTTCCTGTTCTTTGCCGACAGGAGCGGCACCTGGCGTGGCCTTCTTCCATTGCAGCCCATCTGTTTCAAGTTTTGACGTGTTGTGCGTTCAGAGATGCTCTTCTGCATACCTTGGTTTTAACAAATGGTTCTTTGAGTTACCGTTACCATTGCCTTGTTCTGTCTTACCCTACCATTAACCATTTCCAGCCACCTAACTGCCATCGAAAAGATCACAATGGCCACGATGAGTTTGGCTAATCACCTTGCTGATCCTCCTGCTCCGCAATGCAGCCTTTGTTAAACCACTGAAGCTAAGCTGTGCCTTTATCTGTATTTTGCTAAAATAATAGATTCAAATTACGGATGCTTTGATTCTTTTTTTTTTTGTGAAGGAAACTTCGCCTAACTGGAGCACAATGTAACAGTATGATCCGAGCAGATTATACTGTTTCTTCATGAAAAACAGTGACAGACTCTTAACCGCCACCTTTATTGAATGAATGATTAAATGAACAAGCTGAATTTTATTTAGGTGTCTTGCAATCATGTGGCCCTTCCCTAAAACAGGCTTCACAAAAGGTCGATTATCAAGTTTCAATCCAGACATAGCACAATTTTTAACTGAATTTTAAGAAAATATGCAAAAAAAGAGGGGGGGGGGGGTATTGTGGATTTCCATTCCC
>VUQK01007309.1:25162-47751 GCA_015106715.1 Bujurquina vittata | reverse complement strand
AAAGTCTGTGGTGTGTATAAATGTTTGTGTGTTGGTAGGATGTTCTTTGGGGGGGCGGGGTGGGGGGGGGGGGGGGGGGGGGGCTGTGAACTAGAGGTTATGGCAAAAACCTCTGGCATGGTATGCTCTTCTGATGGAGCTCCTCTCTCATGGCAGGTGAAAAAAAAAAGGGGCTGTCCATACCATCTGCCACAAATGTTGCACATGCCTGTACACACCCTTCCCTGGACAGCAGATATGATAGTGAATATTGCTCCAGTGCAAAGGGAATTGGGCACTAAATGAAAAGAAGAAAAACTGCTAGTTGGGTAGTGAGAAAAAGTTCAGGAACGGCAGTCTTTGCTCAAGACACTGCAGACGTTTAACTAAGGCTCAATTTTAATTGAATGTAGCACGCTGATAAATGGAGGCTGCAGCAAGCCTAACATTAGCAAGGAAAGAGGCTCTGGTTTACCTGCATGCAGGTAATCAGTATTGACTTCCTTTAACCCCAGAATGCTAACGTGAGTTTCGTAACACTGTCACTCACTTTCACGTGGGTGATAGTCCCCTGAAGTTAGTGGTCTAGGGTTAACTCGAGACCACTTTGGTTCCCAGACTTTAAACAAGTAGTTCCTCTTTTTTAACCACAGAATCAAGATTCCCTAACCTGAGTAAAGTAGTTAATTTACTCCAAACCGCAATATCTCCTTAAGCCTCTGCCTTTTTTAAATGGCTGCATTTAACCAACCGTGGACCACAGCGGTGTCACATCAAAACAACCTTTTAATTTTTAAAAGCCGACTCTTTAAAAGCTTTGGAAAAGTGTGTCATTCAGTCTCACAAATTAGACACCATTTAACAAAGCAGGAGTAGTGTTAATAACACTAAAATGCTTCAACGTAATCATAAATAATAATAATTTGTTTGCAGAGAGTAACTAGAAGGCTTAATTTTTTTAAGCTGGTACTAGACTGCAATCGATACTACTGCTATAAAAACAGCTTAATTTGTAATGGAATATAACAGCAAAACATAATGTCAGAAAACTAACCAGGGCGAGCAAAAGAGCAAAAGTACAAGCTTGTGCAAGCTGTAACATATATCCCAAAAAGAAATCATGTAAAAGAAACTAAATAAATATGTAAAAATAAGAAAAATACAACACTTAGTCCACAATCCCAAGTTGGGAACAAGCTTATATTGTCATTTTTGCTTTTTTTAATTAGTTGATGGTCTGACTGTAAGCAAGTATAGCTTAAATTAAAAAAAAGAACAGAGAAAGTTTGCATTTGTGTCTGTGAAATTAGGCGTTAATGGTTAATAAATTGATAAAGAAAACCTTTGGGTTCATTTTGCCCCTTTGTTGAGACCCAAATAGGACCCAAAATGTTCCCAATACAGCTGAAAGCTTGCTGATGTTTTGAGTCCACAGAGTTACAAAAATGTTGGCAAGATTCTTTGGAATGAGGGGAGATGAGTGATAGATTCTGGGAAAAGCTCACAGAATGTACAGTTTACAATAATGTTAGGGCTGAATTTCTTTAGGTAGCCTTCAGCAGGGTAAATCCTGCCTAAGAGTTTAAAAGACACTTCTTTCACCTTGTTAGTGAGAAGAAAGGGATTTGGGAGCAACCAGGTAAATTTCCAAGACAATGTTGTCATACTTAATTATGAATAATTTTCAGTATTTTGGATCTGGAATCCTCCTTGGATCATGAACCAACCTTGCTCTATGACAGACCTCATGGGCATGTTGCACCCTAATTCTTTTTGGAGGAATCTGACTTATCCTCATGGCGCTAAACTCCAATATGTGAATGTTGTCCTTATCTCACAATGGTAAAGAATCAGGAAATGTCCAGACTTCAAAGGATGAGACGCTAAAGCTATCAGATGGAGGATGCTGGCCATCAATACAGAAACAAAACACTCCCATTCAGCCATTATAACTTTCCTCTTCCCATTGGAGTTACACCGCAGAGTTGGCAAACAGAAAGTTTATATGTGGTAGGAGGTGGAGCAGACACCCCTTTAGCCTCCAGCAACTACAACAACACAAACTCTGAAAACAACAAATTGAGTTTTCCAGACATTTTGTCCCATGTTTTTTTTCTTTTTTTTTAGACAATCCAAGAATTTTAAAATAGTGATTCTCAGAAGAGTGAATCAGTGAGCCCCGTGATCACTACGCTGTTTAGTGCAGGATGTTGTCGTCAGGTGGCATAAAGGTCAAAGATAATGACAGCAGCTGTCGCTGATGTTGGCTATTTCTGTATTAAATTAAGTGATAAAAGACAGGCCTTTTAACGTGACCACAACACGGCACCAGGTTGTCTGCGAGGATTATGTGTCATCGTGTTTAAGGCGTTTTTCTCCTCGCCCACATTGCGGCGTGACAGTGATAATTTCAGATCATCTCACACTGCCGTGCACTAAAAAAAATCATCCTTTAACCCCCCAAGTTGTGAAAACTGATGTGTTAGTGTGGCTCAAAATTGAAAACGAGCACAATTTGGTGCAAAGCTAAAAATGACAAAAGAAAAACGTGTGTAGGTCGGGTCAGTTTGCTCATTAAACATAACGAGATAACAGAAAGAAGTGGCGTGACTGGTGGGTTTAAAGACACAACACATTCCCACAAACACTCGCTCCTGCAGTCAGATTCATGCAAATAAAGCAAAACATTTACTTTACCTTCTATTTGAATGCAGTGTTTTGAAACTACTGTGATGCATCTTGAAGTACGGGGAATTATTAAAGACATTCTCTTAAAGTTTTCAACAGAAACACTGTTTCAAGGTTTCATACTTCAAAGGGACGTCTAAGCTTATATTCACCAGTATCGTGGGTAACTAGGTCACAATGGGGTGGAAAGAGCCAATAGATAGTGAGCTTCTGGTATTAACAAAGGAGAAAGTGTGTGGGCCGATAGTTGGGGAAAAAAAAAATGCCTTTTAAGAGAAGCCTGGTAAGAATCATTCATAAAGGGTTTATAGATTTCATGTGAGAAAGATTTCGTACAGAAAAGCTGGCTTCTATCCAAACCAAATATTCCCTGATATGAAGTGCAATATACACTTTTACACTGCGTGCAGCTGCTGCTAGCCCCTTTCCAGCATGAAGCATTGGGTTTACTTTGAGTTGACAGTGCCTGACTGAGTAATGACTTATATAAGTGCACCCCCCTGTGTAAATTCAAGAAATCGGGGTCTGCCTGTCAGACTAAATTGTTTAACACAAAAACAGTGGGTCCTCGTGTGGATTCCAGGTTCATTTTCATGACTTCCAGTGGAGCAATGACGCTCTTTTCCAGCACCATACTTTTATTCTTGGATTTCCCACTTTCATCTATGTGTATATATTATACTGGCCCTTTGTGCAGCCCCTCAGTTCACCAACTATCTCAAAGAAGCTCTTTTAGATCCACCCTGCATGCATTCTCTTCTTCACTTTTCTCTGCACTGTTCATCGGTTTTGATGCTTGACCCCTGGCATTTAAACCCCACCACTTTCACTACATCTACTCCTTGCAGCTTCACCTTTCCATCTGTCCCCCCTCTCAATCACACACATATTCTGTCTTTTAACTACCTACTTTCATTCCTCTTCTCTCCAGAGCATACCTACACCTGTCCAGGCCTCCTCCACCTGCTTTCTACTCTTACTCTAGATCACAGAGTGGTCTGCAAACATCACGGTCCAGAGAGACTCCTGCTTGGCCTCATCTGTCAGCCTGTCCATCACCACTGCCATCACTGTAACACATCATACTACTGTATCACCCCAATAGAGCACTTAGGACCCAGACTGTAGGCTTACTTGTGGTTCCTAGGGCATTTAAAAGTTGAATGGGAGGCAGAGACTTCCGCTTTAAGGCCCCCACTTCTGTAGAACCAGCCCCCCTGGTTCTGCTGGAGGTTTCTTCCTGTTAAAAGGGAGTTTTTCCTTCCCGCCATCACCAAGTGCTTGCTCATAGGGGGTCATCTGATTTTTGGGGTCTTTACTTTATGTAGGGTCTTTATTTTACAACATCAAGCACCTTGAGGCAACTGTTGTGATTTGTTTCTGACAGCTGATAGCTAATCCAGTTTATTTGGGGAAACACACTGTCATACAATGAAGCGTGTAACGTGAACAATTCATGCTTAAACGAAGCAGAACGTCTGTTTGCGTTTGTTTTGGATGTGTATTCTCATGATTTATGCCTGGATCGGTCTATATAAAGAACCTTTTCTTTTTTAACCTTCTGCTATAATATCACAACAGACCAGTGAGAATACCACAATCTCACAACAACGGTCAGACCAACTGTGACCAAAATATATGTGTGTAGGTTGAGTCAGTCTACTGAGTAAACATACCGAGAGACGGCCTGGAGGGAAATAACAGAAAGAAGTGGCGTGACCGGAGCGTTTTAAAGACACAACACTTCATGCAGCAGTTAAATTCATGCAAATAATTCAAAACATTAACTTTACCGTCTATTTGAATGCAGTGTTTTGAAATGTTACGCATCTTGAAGCATGGTGAATTATTTAAGACATTCTCTTAAAGTTTTCCGCAGGAACCCCGTTGCAAGGTTTTTCATACCTCAAAGGGACGACTAAGCTTATATTCACAAACATCCCGGGTAACTCGGGCAGAATGAGGTGGAAAGAGCCAATAGTGAGCTTCTGGAGAGAATGCGTGAGCCCATAGCTGGCATGTTTGGAGCCATGTAGACGCCTTTAAGTGTTCTGCACCCAAACGGTTTTTGTTTCAAGGTTTAATGCCTGCATTGTGTCCACGGCTGTAAATTCACGTACGATGGGGGTTGAACAACTGGGTGCCCAACTCCAGGAAACTTTTCTGCTGCAGCTGTTAGCCAAGGTGACCCCACAGTCAGCGATCAAAAACACCAGGAACTGCGACATTGGGAGCAGCCCAGCGTGTCCAAACTTTGCTCCGTTCGCACTCTGAACACTGCTCGTGCATCAAGGCTGTTTTTTAAAATCATGGTTTAATTATGTCATCCCTGTTTCCTTTGAAAATATGAATATTAATTAGGTCATGTCTTTGAAACGTGTGAGCGAGCTGAAAAAAGCCCAAATATCAGTCAGTCTGAAGACAAAGACCAACAGGTGATAGCATTATGGCCCCAGACAGGTGTCTGACAACCATGTATAATGCAAGAATCCGTAAATTCAGTAGATGTCTTTTAGTAATTATGAGCATATACTCCAATCAGCAGTGGAATAACTTTGGAGAGTTGATCTAAATGGACTGTTAGTTAATAGTAAGGAAGTAAAAGCTGCCGCTGGATTGTAGTTTTAAATTAGTAGCTGTTACACGAGTAATTCAGAGACTAAAGAAGATTGGTTTTTCAACTAGCTGCTGCCTCAGACATCAGTAACAAGCAAGCAAACACTAAGTCGCTGTCACTGCCATCACGGTCCAGTGTTAACACTTTTATCTGCGGAGGTGAAAACAGCACGTCATTGCATTTAATCTCCACCACAGGGTGGCTTGAACCTTTATATTTGCTGTACTGACAGAAAGTGAATCAGATGTTGCAGTGTACTGTGGAAGAGGCCGCTCCCAGTGTGGCTACACTTAGCTTAAAGATCCCAAACGGAGGGGAAAATAGCAAAACTCATCAACGAGCTGAGAGCCCGGAGGATCTCATGTCTGTGTTGGCTTTTGCAGAAATCATGGTGACCAGCATGACTGAGGAGGACACTGAGTGGGTCAGACTTTAGGAAGTACCCGTCGTGTCTCTTTGAAACTAAAAAAAAGAGGTCATTCATCAGCTCGTGCAGCTATTTTCAAGCACGACCTGACTCAAAATTAATGGTAAAACAAATGGAAATGTGTTGAGGATATTGTGCGCTTACAGTCAACTGCCATAGTGTGTGTGTGGTGAGTTCAATGACCCCCTTCTGCACCGTTTGTCCTGTTTGTCTACTGCTTCGTCTCTGCAATCTAACAGATATTTTGGCCCTTTTAAAACTGTGACTACATTCCTCTCTGAGTGCACTTGTTGGTTCTGCCAAAGTTGGATACCCGTCCACTTCATATGCTCTGCTGCCCACCCTGGAGGTGGAGAGACTGTGAAGACCATGGCATATGAGTCACATCATTTTCATCCTCATCAAACAGGTCAGTAATCCCTCGTGCCCTGTGGTTGGGTGCATTGTCATCAGCTCCTCTCATTAGGATCCCCACAGGGTCCAAACAATTTTCTTTTAATTAAAGTGGAGCCAAACCGTGCCAGCCAAATTCCCCCCACATCATGACAGAGCCATGGGATGCCCTCACATACAGAAGGCAAAGTTTGCACACCCCTTTCACCAAAGGCTTTGCCATCAGAAAGCACAATAAAAACCATCTAGGAAGCTTGCTAATTTATAAGCATATTTAAATTTTAGTCTGCACAAAGTCGGAGACAACGAAATAGTGAAATACACTTCACACGCGAGCATCTTGTTCCTTTTTGCATGTGTCTTCTGCATGTAGCCTATTAAAAAAAAAGATACAGAATCTAAATTGGTAAGCTTCATAAATGCTAGTAGGCATATTTTGCTAAGCTACCATTCAGAATTGATGCTAACCTAGGCTAACTGCCTGCTGGCTCTAGATATGTGGCATCACTCTTCATCGGGACAGCTTATTAGCATATTTCACAAAATCTCCAGTGCAGTAGCTCCTAAATTAAACTCCAGACTTGTGTATAAATAAACTTTTAACCTTCGTTTAGGTATTAGTGCAAATAAAGTGCCCCACTTAAGCTGAACGCAGCCGACAGGCCATGCGATTTGGCCTGAAAGGTGCGGAGGCGTGATAAGGTGGGCATATTAAACAGTGACCTTGAGGAGTTTCCAGCAAGAGGAAATCTGTGCAGTGTGAATTTGCAGCAGAAGAAAACACCGATAAGCCGCCTCTGCCACACACGTTAGGGCCCCACAATAAGACTGAGACTTTAATTGAGCGCCCTCCCTCCGCCCCCTCCCTCGCTGCTCTCCTGCGGGCTGCTAACTTGGGCTCGACGCGCCGCTCGCCTTCAGTTTGTTGTGGACTGGATACGGAGACGCAGCTCAGCCATGGCTTTCCTCCTGCTGCTCTTTCTGCAGCTCTGCCTGTTGCGCGGAAGCGGTGAGTTCAGACGAAAAGTCAAAGCGCTTCTTTTTTTGTGGAGTTTTGAAATCCAAAAAAAAGAAAAGAAAAAAAAACTTCGGCGGAGGAGAGTTTGAATGGG
This sequence comes from Bujurquina vittata, assembly GCA_015106715.1. Lineage (NCBI taxonomy): Eukaryota > Metazoa > Chordata > Actinopteri > Cichliformes > Cichlidae > Bujurquina > Bujurquina vittata. The sequence goes on along the minus strand of VUQK01007309.1, from coordinate 40,535 downwards.
AATGCAGTGCGTGGCGTCTCTTGGATGCTCTGACAGTTTTCGTTGCTTGTCTTTTGTTGACGTGTGTTCGTGTACGGACTTAATTATGTTCGCCCATTAACGAGCTTTTTAGCTTCGGTATCGAATTTTCATTTTAATTTAGTAAAAACACGAACTATATGATGTTGACCTCCACAAATGTTTACACGTGTACCTTTTCAGGTTACCAGTCGTGCTAGTAAAGCAGCACCTTTTTAAAGGTGTAACGAATTACTGCGTAATTGACACTAATGAACGCTAATTAAGCGTCAAACGCGCCGCGCATGTGCGCTGGCGTGAGAAGCTTGCGTGTTGAAGCTGTTTCTCGGCGGCTGCGAGGGAAGTTGGTAAAGGTTTAACGCGACTGCTGTGAACTTCTAAAGAACCGCAGCACTTTATAAAGACCGCAGCACCAAATTTAGAAGAGACTCGAGTTTCCAAGGCTGGCGCATTTTATTCTTCATCAGTTAAAGCAGACACTGTTACGATGAGGTAGAAAAGCGCAGCGTGGGTGGGTGTGTGTGTGGGTATCCGTATATCATCAGCTTTTGTCATTTTAAGAGCCAGTTTGAGTTTACCTTATGATTTTGAATACTTCTGCAAAGAAGTGACTCGTTTCCTCAGGAAGCGTTAAAGGTTAGAAGCTGTTTATAGATTCCTTATATGAACATTTTACTTTGATTTTCTTGTCCAGGTTGGCTCAAATTGGGCAAAATACCCCCCTTGTTTCGCCCCAGTAGTCTCAGGTGGTGTTTGTCTGATCTATATGTGTACAAAGGTATTTATAGTCAGAGAAAAGCAGCATGTCTTCAGGACTGAGGAGAACACAACAGGTAAGGGAGCATTAGTTTAAGGTTTGAGGCGAGTTGAATGGTCAGCCTGTGAAAATGCCAAACACTTGGCTGCTCACTAATGAACTTTTGCTGATTCGTCAGCTTTTATAATCACTGTAAACTGAATTCTAACTGTTTTTTTTTTGTTTTGTTTACATTTGTTGTAATATTATGTCCCTTTAGGTTACATTACCTGTTCAAAAACGTGTGTAATAACCAGAATCACGTGGGACATGTGTAAGCTGGGTCGACCTGAAGCTTTTCAGTTCAAATATGTTGACTTTTTTTGGGACATGTTCAAAACAATCAAATCCAGCTATTTTAATCTATTTGCTTGGGCTGTGGAATTTTGCAATGATCATTTTTACTATTTTTAAGGTATTTTGTATACCAAGCATTAGGTTAACTGGGAAAACCCCAAATGAATGAACTGTTTGGATAACTGACTGCAACCCTACTATGTATCTAGCCAGTGAAGGGGAACAGTAATGTGCAGCTTTTCCTTCTGAGGGAGTTGATCAACCAAAATCAGAAAAAGAAAGGTCTGGTGTATGTCGATGATACAGCTGTGATTTCTATATCACAGTGCTACGTGAACACAGTGGATGGTCTTTTTAAATGAACATGAAAATAAAGACCAATTAGATAAATTCTTCACCTGTTTTTTTTATTAGACTCATATTTGCAAAAGAAAAATCACAACTCATTAGGTCAGTTTCCCCCACCCAAACCATCCTCTGTCTCCATGTAGCATCTCACAACGGGACAACACTCACTATGTCCCGACCGTATCCCTTTTTCCCCCCTTAAATCCCTATTTTTTTTTTTTTACTCTATCAGCCTTGTCTTAATTGGGTTACCTCTATTTAATCCTCATCTCCCCTCTACCTCCTCCGGAGACTGAGTAAAGCTGTCTGTTTTTGGATTAGGTCATTAGCCTTTGGTAGAGACCACGGCCCTCTAAAGAGCTTCTAAACCAGCCCCTGTCAAAACTGACCTACTCCCTAATGGGCCTTGAAGGGCACTTACTCGAATACAATTTGCGGCTAAAAGCATTTCTGCTGCATGGAAATGAACCCATCCTGAGTATGAGAAGGAACCCAAACATAAAGCTTGGTTGATGCACTGTACACAAACCTCTATCGATTTCAGAGTCCAGTGTTCATCAGTATGATGGTCATGTTCTGTTACAAGAATGAGCAAGTGGTCCGGGAATGGTGATGGAACAGTAAATCTGAGCAGTGGCTGAGCTTTTTCCATGACATTTGCACAACACAGAGTAGACGCAGCAGGCAGGCTTTTTTTTAGTTAATGCTGTTATGAAATATTTCTAACCAAACAAGGTTTTATCCTTTGGGGTATTTGGAGGCTCTGAGGTATCTGCTGTGTGTAAAATGCCTCTTGCATTCACAACACTGGCAGGCATCTTTATATATCTTTGTATATCTTGGTATAACAACATATGTGAGTATCACAAGCTGAAGTCAGGAGCTGCTGCAGCTTAAATAAATGTTTCTTTATGATGTTAGAAAGAACAGCTGTTTCGTAGTGTACCGGTAAATGTTGCATCACCCAAAGGCGCTATGCTTTGTTGACAAAGTCAGTTATTCAGTTTACCTGCTAGAAGATAAGAGTTGCTGGTTTACTGTTGCATCAACTGGTTGGTTTGTTTGTGTTGCTGTGTGACTTTGGTGTTTAAAAAGGGGATACTTAAGAACTGGACTAACCTGTTAAAAAAACAAAATAATAAGGTCACACAGTGGTAGACCAGCAGCTTGCATGATCTGAAGCGTAAAAATGACAGTTTTTCTCAAAGGAGTCTGTTCGATACCACAGGAGCAAAATGACAAAAAATTAAGTTTATTTTTGGGTTCCCTCTGGCTACTCTGGATTCCTCCCATAGTCCAAAGACATGCAGTTACTGGGGTTAGGTTAATTGGCGATTCTAAATTGCCTATAGGTGTGAATGGTTGTCTGTGTCTCTGTTAGCCCTGTAGCAGGCTTGCGATCTGTTCAGGGTGCACCCTGCCTCTCGCCCGGTAACAGCTGGGATAGCCCCCCCCCCCGCGACCCAGAACAGGATAAGTGGAAGAGGATACATGGGAGTAATAATATCTGTGACAACACTGGTTTTAAGTTGAGTGATCTACTTCAAAAATGTTATATATATAATTTTAAGCTGTCATCTGAGATCAAATGGCTTGAATTGTATTTAAGGCAAAAAATTTACAATTCTGGTAGATACTGCTAAAAACAAACAAAAAAAAAAAGACTGTATTTCGGTTGTCTGAGGTAATGCTGTGCTTTTGGTGGCTTTCATTGCAGCCAAATAGAGTTGGTAAGGTAGTCTTCCAACTTTCCAGGAGACTTTTCTTAGCTTCAATCAAGAACTTTAAGAGAAACAAGACCATTTTAGGCACAAACAGTTGTGTTATCCTGTTAAATACCATCTATTATAATGTAACAGCTGGCCAGGGCTGGTGATGTTTGCTAGCTACCTGGAACACATTAACATTATCATATTATTATTTGCCATGGAGGCCACATTAATGATAATTTAACAAAGGGCTAATGTGGCTGTTAGATAAATGTACCATCAGGCTTTGGACCAGCACTAGAAGGACACTAGCATGTGACCACCTGAGGCTGGGTTAGTGGCTATCAGGTAGTTGCTAAAGCCTCTATTATATTCCATTGTGAACATATACAACTGGAGACCCGCTGGATGAGTAGTCGTTCCTGTTACACTTCTTTGAGGGCCGCTTTAAGTCCTAGTGACCCTAGTGGACTTTTGGATGTGGTCAGTGGAGCCAAGGCTTAATAGTTAAGGCACTAATATTATCAAGTGCAGGTTAACATTTATGATAACCGTTGTTGTTGAAAAGAAGGAGGCGCTGTGTGAAGTTGTAGGTCAGCTGCAGGAGTCAAAGACAGCACTGTTTGTATCAATAATATAATATAGCAAATAAGTATCTAATCCAATCTTTAGTATCAATTAGTATCTGAGAATCAATGTTTTTGGCAGTCCTCTTAAGGAGAGCAATTTCTATCATACATTGTTTCCACAAATCAACAAATTGTTGCCACTCATGCAGTTGTAACACATGCCTTCAAACCTGTGGATACAATTTATTGCTGGAACAGGAGGAGGTGCAAACAGGTTAATGTCAAAATCAGATTATATCAATAACAGTGGCGTTGTCTCAACTTGTACTTTTATTTGAGAATTTATCAAGAAATCCATGGAAAAACAAGCACTGCCCAGCCTAAATACACAACTGAAGGGCTTTTAGTAATTTATTAGTTGTTTGACATATAATGAATAGATGGCAGTGGAGGTTTATCTAATGCAACTGTCAGACCATCTCTAATTTCAAACCCTTAAGTGTAAGTATTTCCTGCTTGTCATCATATATCATTTTAATATCCTTAGACAGTCAAGCTAATAAATCAAGCCTTCTAAAAATGTCTACTTTAAATATTTCTCAGATTGTTCAGTTATGAAAATAATTATTTTTAGACAATAAGCCATGACTGTGCAATGCTTTGCAACAACACTATAGTTCATTGTGGTTTATATACATTCATCGATATTCTAAACTGAAATGTAGACTGTTGAATTATTAAACCACCAATCTTGTAATTGAGACATTTAAATTCATGTTGACTCCAAGGTCATATTGAAAAATACTTGAATATGAAAATAAATTCAGAGATATAATGATTCTATATAAAGTTGTGAAAGGTGTATCTGCAGGTCATTTTTTTTTTTTTTTGGCTGGGAAGAAAACATTTTTGCAGCATGTAAAAAATGAGTCATAATGTATCCCAGCGAGTCGGTCTCCTCTAGTAAATAATGGCTGGTCTCCCTGACCTCCTTCATTCGTCTCCATGGCTGGATGCCTGGGAATGCCCGCACTCTGCTGCTGGGCTTGTCTGGATGTGGCAGGAAGTGTGCAGCTGTTGGCTGCAGTTGTCCATGTGGGATTAGTGCATTTGCCTGAGTGATAGCCAGGCATGACAGCCATATAATCTAATGTATTGGCTCTTTGTTTTCATTAAAGAGAGTGTGCTGTTTGATCCCCGTAGTATTATAATGGTGACTTGCTGTAGCATTAGGCATATGTAAGCTAATTCAGCTAGCATGTAGGTCAGCATTGTGGACAGGTAAATAAATACAACCAATTGCATTAACTTTTTTCATTACTTTAACTGATCATTCAGACTTAAGAGCTGCTAAATAGGTTGACACCTTGTGTGTTATTCAGCAGGAGACTTTAAGACCAAGGTTTGCATGTTTGGATACGTTTAGACTATTGAAATACTTGTTAAATGTTGGGGAAAGATGGTCAGTGTTTATTTTTTAAACCTGTTTTGACTTTTTCTCTGCTTTACAAACGTCTCCACTTGCCTGTACCTTTAACTAAGTGGTTTAATTTGCCTGAACATAACATGGCTATATAAGTGTTTACTAAGCTTATTTGCCAGGAGGGGATATTTTATGATAACTAATGGAGCGTTTTCCTGTGAGAACATACCTGGCATGCAGGTACAACTTTGAATGTGTGCTGCCACCAACGCTTGTGATGCTCAACATGTCTGCTGCGCTGCTGCAAATCAACAAACTGGGAGAAAGCATTTGAGCGCTCACTGGTGTTGTTTCAGTTTGTGGTTTGAAGCCAGTGCATGCTCTGAAGATCCAAGACGTGTTTTAGGAAATCAAAGCCCTAGCTGTTTAGCTGGCAGGAACAGAGCTGACATCTACCCTTAAGCCTAAATTGAAAGGTTTTTCAAGGGCCTTGTCTTGCATGTGTAGTGGATGGTTGATGTTTGAGTGGGATTTTATTTCCAACAGCTGCCTCTGTAGTTTGATCCCTGGCCCTTCTGGGAGGGACTCTCCTGTATCGACTACCTTTCTGGCGCTTCAGAGCTGCCCCGAAACATCCCCGCCTTGTGTGTTATTCAGAGCATATCATTCACCACAGTGAGAAATCCATAAAGTGAACAATCACCTCAGAGAAGGTAGAACCTCTTTTAAGAGCTAGAGACGGTTGTTTAAGCAAACTCAAAGAGAAGGATGCAGGAAATTGCTCATGAGAGTTAGGAAGATGCGTGCACATTCAGGAGATAAAGAATTTGTCATGCAGTGGTTTTAGAGGATTAAACTGACACCACACAGTGTCAGAAACATGAAAAATCTCTCCAGAAACACGCTAAGTTCATTTAAAAAATATTTATTCCTTAAAAAAACACTGCAAAATGTATATTTTTTTTCCCCTGGAATCCTGCAGATTCAAGTTTTTTCTTGTCTTGTTGGGAGAGTGCTCAGGGCCTTTTTTTCATCAACCTTCTTTGACTCAAAAATATTGGATTTGGCTGCACTGCTTGCACAGGATTGATTCTTTCTATGCAGTACTGCAAGAGCAGTTTGAAGTGATGTAGAGGTGTATTTTACCCAGTTGGATTGGCCATGCAGATGATGTCAGCACAGTCAGAACTTAAGATTTACGCCACAGGAACCCGTGCACTGCAAATCATCGCCTTCTAGCCTTTGTTTCCACTGCAGCGTAGGACCCACAGAACTCGCAAAGTAGCATCTTAATTGTACGAGAGCTTTGGCTGCAATCCAAAGCAACACTAATAACACAGAGCAATGACTGAATGGTTTCTGCTTTATTATTTTTTATTAACCTTCATGGTGGAGTGTGTTTTGTTGTTAGTTATATTTGTGAATATTTGGATGTTTGTCCAGGAATATTGACCATCCGAGCTGTGCATGACATCTTTCTCTCAGCTCACTCACAGCAGTCGTTACCATGTCTGGTTCACCTAATTGTTGCCAACTTAGCAATTTTTCATAGCTCTTGGGGGACTTAAAAAAAAGCACTGCTCTCTCTCCTTCTGCTCTCTTAAGGAAGAGAACCAATTTCTTTAACTTCTGTGTATAGTGACAATGTGAGACAACATCACAGTTGTCCCCCCCCCCCAATCAAATCTCAAAATACTCACATTTCTGGTTCTGGATCTCTGGAGCCACAGAAAAAAATGGTATTTGAAAGAGCCCTAGTTACGAGTTTAATCAATCAGGGTCAGGCCACAGCAAGAAGTCTTTCAGAGACGCTCAGAAGCACCTTGCTCTGAAAAGCTGCTTCTTTTATTCCCTGAAAATGGCCCTGAAAGACATCCTACAGGGGGAAACTTCTTTGGTTTGAACACGTACAAAGGCGCCTTAAACTGCCTGCAAATTTCTGCAGTGGAAAACGATGATTAGGGAACAATGTACAGCTTGAGATGTTTACAGCCAGTTGTTGTCCTGGGAGCCTACTTTTTGCTTAAAATTTATATTGACCAAGAAATGTATGATTACCTGTGACTCCTGTGCTTTCTACAGGTATGTGTAGTGCAGTTATGTAGTTTTACATACAGACCATAAGGATTTGAGAACCACCAGATACCGGTGGAAGTCCTTTTTTTAAAAAAAAAAAATCTAATTAAAATATTGAAGTATAAGTGTTATTTCAAAAACTGCACAACAGGGAGGAGAATCAAAGTGACTTTGTTAAAATGGCTTCTCTTCCCACATGTTTAGGGATGTGCACATAGCATGAAACAGTCCTGTTCTTTGTTTTAAAATAAGACATTCATTCGAAGTATTTCAGTCTTCAGCAGATTTGGCCATTTGTCTTTAAGCTGTGCCCAGGCAAAATTGGCCATCTGTACATGACGTCCCTTCATATTTAGAAGGCCCATCTGTGGGACACATGGCACTGTCTTGGGCCGCAGTCCAAGTCCTGGCAGCAGTCCCTTGAGTGCCAGGGCGAGAGACAAAAAAAAAAGCTCCAGTATTCCCTTCATTGAGAACTCTTTCCTTCCTCCTTTGCCCACTTCTCTCCCTTTTTGGTCCACAAACAGAGCTTAAACAGCAGCTGCGCACACCTGACGCCAGGACATCGGACAAGGCGCAATCTGCCGCGGGGCAACGAGCAGGGGTTCACGTTACAGAGAAACTTTACACCACAAAGGTTTTTGCCTCCTTCCCGCCTTTTTCTGAGCTACCCCCCCCCACCATGCTCTGTCCCCTCACACATCTCTCTCATGGCCCTTTCTTTGCTTTGTTTTTGGAGTATATTGGACGGAGCCTGGGAATATTTGCTTTGCTATTGTTGCAGTCAACACTTCTCTCAGGAGCACACACAAAAGGATGGGATTTGTTCCATACTGTGATATATTGGTGACGCTTAGTTTAATTTTTAACTATGAGTTATTGAGTAAAATTTTAAGTCAAAATCATCAAGATTTCTCATGAAATGATTCTTCGGCATATAAAATATTGCCTCTCACATGGGAAGCATAAGCAAGAGCAGTTTCTTAGAGACGGGAATGATTACTTCCTAATTAAAATAATAATTTGAATTCAAACCAGATTGTTTTGGGATCTGATGGTACTGTTTTTCTCACCATTGGCACAAGCTCGCTCATTGTAGTACATTTTACGTTTGGTGAAGAGTAATGTCGAGAATTTAAGATTTTGGATGCTGATGAAGATTTGAAGTCACCCTGGCTCTGTGCAGCCTGCAATTTTAAAATTTACCAATTCGTCCAAATGAAGTTGGATTGTACAGAAACTGAAACAATATTTAGACTTTTTGTAAACATGTTCTTATTACGATTGTGTCGGCGCCATTAGGTTGGCCCTGAAACGTTTTGTAATTGTGCCTCGAGCAGCAGGCAGTGAATAATACCAAGGCGTGCCACATCTTTAGAGCACAATTTAGCCGTTAATTAGGAAGGTTGCTGCTTGCAATTTGCTGCAAAAGGATCCATCCATAAATTATTACTCCTGGAAAGTGGGAAGCAGAGATTCCCTTTGACATCCTGAGGGCTTCAGGTGTTTGTGAAATGTGACCACAGGACTATGTCATTGCTTAGGGGTCTCGTAATGGAGACGAGATATGATTCTTCTTGGGACAATGCAGCTGCCACAAAGCTTCTTAAGTATTTGCTCAAGGCTTCCCCTTAGACCACGCCATTGTCCTAATGAATGACGTGTCCTTTGATTTCTATTGTTCTCGGACTTTATGTCAAACTGTCGAGCCAGCCCATGTGTCAGTGGAGAAATATATTTAGAGTAACATGTGGCCCATAACCAGGATTAAATTGCACAGTGATATCCTGAGCATATGTGACGAAAGTAACAAAATAGTAAATACTGACAATAAGTCACTGGCAAGAGCACAGAGCACAAAGCCTTATGGGGTTACTAATTAATTGTGACAGATACCAAAAAAAAAAGTGACAGTTTGTCTGTTTCGGGGCGTTCGTGGGTCAGTAAAGGAAAGCTGGGACGGGTCGTGGGGTCAGCAGGGGTTTTCCTGCTTTTTTTTTTTCTTTTTCAGGAACAAATCTATAAGACCTTAATTTTCACCTGTTGTTTCACACTTAAGAAACGAGTCGTCTTCAAATCGTTGGTCCACTGCTTAGGTCTGCTTTGTGCATGGCTTTACCCACACAGTGACGTGCACACACACGGGACAAAATAGAGTGTGACCGTAAATCATTACAAAACTGTAGAGATGTTCAAACTGCACAGAAATTAAATCAGTGTACACAAATAGTTAATTAAACATAAGCATTTTCCCTGTTTGGTTTCTTTCTAAGCTTTTTGTGTTTTTTTTAAAAATTTTTTTTTTGCCACATCAAGACAACTGTTGGCAGTTTCTCCTCTTTCAGAGTAATATCATATTTTTGCCTGTAGGAAACAAAGACTTGTCTTAGATTTTTGATAGTTTTATGCCATCAGGAAAAAGACATGATGGGGAAAATAGCCTGTCAAATGCATTTACATCATTAGCTGTGCTGCCTTTCATTATTTAAGTCCCTCCAGATAAAATGATGAGGCTTATTATGTCTGGCATTGCGCCAATCGGTTCCCTGCCACATAAACCTGCATTCGCATCTGCTAAATTAAAATGAAACCAGTTTGAATCCAGACTGACTTTGATGGTTAAAAAGAAATCTCTGTATTCAGTTGTACATGTGCAGATGAATATTCATGACGACCCCAGGGCTAACCAGACAGCCTTTCATGGCGTTTGCTTCAATCTAATGGGCTGTGCCACGCCATGGATATAGCATGCCGTCTGGCTGTGTTGTTGTTTCTCAAGGGCTGGTTTTGACAGCCTTTTGTAACTTTTCAAAATTTCAGGGTTTCTTGTTGAATTGTCAGTGTGAAATTTGCACATTAGTCTAGGCTAACATGATAAAACACCCCCAGCTTTTTATGTTTTGCAAAATAAAGTTTGTCTGAAGGCGTGGAGGCATGTCTGCTCATGATATTACGCACAGGGCAGGAGCAGCATTAGAGGGTCCTGTGTCAGTTCTGTGTGTTAATGTTATCCCAGCCCCTAAGGCTCAACCATCAGTGCAGAGGTAGAGGGTCTGATTCAACTCGCATTTCATGCTTTGAGTGGGACTCTCCCCTTTAGCTGATCCATAGTGCAGGCTAATTATTTTTGGCCTTTTGCTGTTCTTCGGTAAGTGTTTGCAGGGCATTTGTGTGATTGATTCCCCAGAGGGCTGAGTCTCTTTGTTTAAGTGTCCCCCAGGAGCCGCAAGAGAGGCAGAAAATTAACCAATTAAAGAAAACCAACAGCAACTGTTGATCTGACGGTGGAATTTGACTAAAATGTTTTTAGTGTCTTTGTTTTCCTGCATCATTTCAACAGTAGGGATGCAAATACTCAGCATCACCGTCGGTCCAATGCTTGGTGCTGTTGATTTAGTTTTGCATTTAAAATTTCCTTTAAAAAGATCTTTTATCTCAGCAAACAGTTTAAATCTCTAAAGATTTGGGAGGGCATATCTGATTTAAGTAGTAAAGAACTCTTGGGGTTGTTTTGCTTCATGTTTCTAAGATCAGGAATCAAAAAAGTGGATTTGCAAATGTTAAATTTCGTCTAAACGGAGGACAGTTTTTCCTCTAACGGTTTTCCTGTCATGGCTCTCGTTTGTATGAATGAAAATGAGACTGTTGTATTTTTTTACAGTCTGTGTGCACACACGATTCAGCTTCCAGAAGTCATGGGGCAAACGTGTGGGAGGAACTGTCGACAGATGCCTTGCAGTAAGCGAGATGGGCTGAATTTGTTTTGGAAAATATCTAAAAATATGTATTCTGACTGAACAGAGCGCCTTCCCCACAGTGTGAAGGTAGAATAATGTAGGTTTATTTGGATGAAATGTGCAGAAGTAACAGGGCATTTAGGGTGATCTGTTGTAGCCTTTCTTGGAACATGTTGCTGCTCATGATCCCGGCTGTGATAACGGTCTTTGTTCCCAGATAAGAATCAGATGCCAAAGGGTGATGTCGAAGTCCCAGACAGGATTTATTAAAGAGACGCAATGCAGAGTTGACTTTAGGGGCAGTTTAGTGGCTGCCAGACACAGCCAGTGGCTCTTAAAGACGTGTCTGATGAGAGCTGTAATGTGATCTACCTTTTGCAGCTCAAGTTGAGGGTTTGGAATCTGCCTTAGGGGGGTCTTCTTCTACAACTGCAATTTTAAGTGTAAAGGCATGTGAAGACTCCAAGTTAACGCTGTCCCTTGCACTGCGAAAACTGGACTGGAGACTGAAATAGTTCAGGACAATAAAGATAAAGCCTTTATTGTCCTGTGGTTGGCTGTTGGCAGGCACCGACTGCATCTTTGACACCTAGGATGCATATTTGACGCAATTTATTTGCTAGACTTTCTTTTCATTTATTTATAAGGCTGTGCTTGTTTTCTAAAATGGATTATGACAAACAGACTTTTCTCTTCATACAAATGAAAAGCATGTTGGCGATTATGGATTTTGTGCCTGGAAAGCACTCGGCTTATTAAATAACTTGAATCAAAACCAAATTAAAACATCACGCTTACTGTGCTGGATTATCTTGCTTCATAGCAGCAAATAATTTGCTCCAAACACAAAATGAATTGTCTGTCACAGACAAGATGGCTGCTAATCATTTAGAGCTTCCTCTTTCTTTGCTCTTTAACTAAATGTCATGGAGAAAACCAATCTGAAGAAAGCAATAAAGTTGGCTCTGGATATTGAAGGAACACTTTTCATTTTAAGACTCGTTCCGTTAATATCACCTTTACAACCGAACATAGGGAGAAAACAAAGATTAAATACACAAACCAGGAAAGTGGATAACAAGGCACAGGTGAATTCAATCAAGACGGTAAAGAAGGAACAGAGGAGGTAAAAGCACAAAGGAAGGTAAACTAGTGATTATAACAGAACCCACAGATAACTGATTACAAAGACTATGACATGGGCAGCAGTCACACATTGCATCGGCCAAAAGTGAGGTCCCTAGGTGACTTTTGGCTCTCAGGCTTTTACAAACTGGCAAACCTTGGAGGGACCTGTAACAATCTTTGCGTGGTAGTAAGTGGTTTTGTCTCTAAATGCATTTCTCAGCTGTGAGAGGAGCTGGAGCAGCAGCAAAGCTGCCCATTTTCCCCCGAGGTGGAACAAAAACACGACTCTCATCTTAGCCAGTGTCTCCCTGTAGTTCCTCTAACATTAGTGGGTGACAGGAGCAGACTGTAGTGTCAAACTGCAGTCCCTCCATATTGAGAGGAGTCATTTGAGGTGGTTGGGGCATGTGGCAGGGACACCCCCGTGGAGACTGATGGACCTGGATCTGGCTGCTCTTCTGGACTTGTTGTCAAAGTGACCCTGATCTTAATAAGTAACTAAAATGTATGTAATAGAGAGGGTTTTCTGCAGCTGTGAATGAACATGCAGACTCTTGACTTTTTCATGTTTCATTCATTAGTGCTCTTATATTTTATTTTGGTGCATTTATATGTTGAACAGGTGGTGTGAAGTATCAGACCTGGCTATTTCTCTCCACCTCATTCCTCCTGAAAGTACATACTAGTAGTCTAACCTTACATTAAAAGACGTTCAGCTTTAAGACCCCGTTGGAGGTGGGATTAACCCCATGTTTAAGTTGCAACATGTCATACAAATCTAGTATGCAGTCAGATTGATATAACAGACCCCATGCAGGCTCCCATTTAATAAATGATGGCTCCTGAAGTGTTACACAGTCATTAGCTGCTTGATTCAGTTTAAGCTCCTTTTCCATATACACTGTCACCTAGTTACAGACACAAGGACAAAAAAAGCTGGGCAAAGGCAACTAGATCTTTGGAAACCATGCCAGTCGGTATCCGAGAATGGTTAACAAGCAGAAAACCTGCTGAAGGAGTCTCTGACTATGCAAAGCCCCCTGCAGGGCCGGAGGAGTCAGAACGCCATGGGCTTCCGCCACCTCCAGCCAGCTTGGCATCTGCTGCCCAGCAGAGACCAGGAACACTGGTATCGACAGGCCTGGAGAGAAAAAGCACACTGGTGCTTGTGAAAGGGTACAGAACACACAGTCAGCTGTAATGGAGGAGTAAGCAATGCTTCAGTGCTCCAATGCACTCTGATGCAGTCTTAAATGATGTTTTAAGCCAGTTCTAGTCATCAGTTTTTGTCTCACCCGACTCTGCTAGGAGTCTGCACAGAGCATGTGTGCTGCAAAGTCACTTTGACAACAGTTTTCGAAGGTCCCTTCATTGTTGGGTTTCATCGTTTGAGAAGTGAGGCTGTTGCTGGAAATTTGATTCTCAAGATGAAGCATTCAGATTGTGGTTGGGACAGTACTTTATTTTCAGTTTCAGGAATGTGTGCAATAGCGGACCATTTCAAGTACTCCCTTTTTAATACCAGCAATAATTTTGTGTCTCTGTAGTCATTCAGGATGGGGTTTTTTTTTTTTTTGGTTTGTATTTTTCTTTAAACAGCACCTAGTGAGAACTGTTTGACAGTTTTTCCAGTCGAGGGGGAGTCTTTCTCTCCCGCAAAAACTTAGTTTGCTGAGTGTGAGATGCTCCTCGCCCCCTCAGGGAGGCTGGGCATTGTGCAAAAACTGTATACAAGACATTCTGTGGCTTTTAACTGACTGTCTGTGAGACAACAGTTATTTTCAGAGCCACTTTGGATATTTGATGTATTGACTAGCGCCCTAAAACTGCTATAAAGTCAGGGCACTCGTGATAGGTTAAAAAAACAAAAGGAGGGGGTGTCAAAATCGAAGCAGCAGAGACCATTGGTTTCTTATATGGATCAAGCTCTGGGAACATTTCATCCCACACTTCCCGTGTTGCCTCCCTGACTCGTTCCTCACATACCTCAGTCCCACTTTATATTGTAGAGGTTCTAAAAAATTGAATTCTCCAAGCCCGAGCTGAGGTAGCATTATCAGCGTCGTTCAGCTACTGCAGGGCCAGAGACGGTGGTATGTAACCCTTTCCACGGGTTCAGTCATACCCTCCATGGTGGGTATACAGACACTCTTGTGTTAAATTGGTGGTTTGCCCCTTTAATCGGAGGCAGTCATGCTTTGCACAGTGCTGACGTGTTCGTGCTGATAGATGTGCCTTCACCTCAGAAACTCTGAGGTGTTGAATACTTTGGAACAGAATTTTCTTTAACCCACTTTCAAACTTTTTAAACTTATACTACTGGAAATGCTGAATTGGATAATAATAAAGTTGCAATATTAAAAATTAAGTTTATTGCCTCAGCATTCTCTTGTTCATCCCCTTACGTTGTCATATACGGGCAATTTATGGCCTGCCAGAAGCATTTGCTCTGATCGTTTGATCACCTTATCCTTCTGATGTGTCCTGTACGTGCCTTAACTGAGCTGAATTATTTCTCAAATGCCTTCTTAAAGATGTTTTATGGATATTGATAACAAAGCAGCAGTCACTCTTATGCTGATAGAAATGTATGGTAAATAAAATATGATCTGTCAAGTTCAAAAGCTCTTTTGCATAAACTCAAACTCTGGAAAAGATGATAGCGATCTCTCCAAACTTTACAGTGTTGCACGTGATTTTTATGGAGGAATGTAATCAGAATACAACCAGTTGGCAACCAGCTGAGTTTAGTCCTCTATTGCAAAGAGATGTGTCACAGACAAGTTACGCTCATTGGAGCAGACTGACTCAGATTGATTGCAACATGCTGGCAATTTGTCTCTGTCTAAAAAGTTATTTGCAGACCTTGCAGTTTGTCCGAGTGGGAGCGCGATTGTTTGGAGACAAGTTACCTCCACCGGGAAGGCTGTGCAAGTGGCTTTTGTAATCGAAAGTGGTCCCCCAGAGGTGGAGGGTGTTGCACGCGCGACTTCTGAGCAACTAGTTGGTCGCCTGCAACTGCTTAAGATCACGGATTTGATCTGGTCACAGGGAGGCCGTCATCCTGTCTTCGCTCGAGTCTGACTGGGCCATTAAGTCACGTTCAGCAGTGCATCATGCTCTGTTTCGCCCTGGGTGAACCGGCAGTAACTCATTCACTAATGCTGGCACCCTGCTCAGAGTTAAGAGTCAGGATATCGTTTCTTTTTATCAGATTTTTTTTTTTTTTGTGGAATTTTTTTTAAGACAAATAAACGGAAGATTTCATCCCC
>VUQK01007309.1:1080-11480 GCA_015106715.1 Bujurquina vittata | reverse complement strand
AATCGCTACTTCTCCCTTATTTATTTGCTTATTCTTCTGAAATTTTTTTTATGAATATTCATTGGGCAATGGTCAACAAAATATTGCAGATACTGTAGATTTCCTATTTTATTTTTTTTTTTGCAAATTTTTGAAATTTTCCAGTTGAAGTTTGTTGTACTGAAGAGAACTCTCAACTGATATCAAGGACCACTGCGATGGCAAACAGGCCAGCGAGTAAAAAAACAATTTAACAACAGCTGAACAACAACCAAACAAATGCTCCTCACTGTGTGTCCTCCCGCAGAAGGCTGTACGTGACGGCTCACGGACGCGGATCTTTTATGGTGACGCCAGTACACAAGTGGTTGATAATAACACGGACTACAGCGGGCGCATTAAGGTGGTTTCCGACCAGAAGGAAACCCGAGTCTCAATCCAGAATGTCAGACTCTCTGACGAGCGGGAATTCTTCTGCCAGGTTAGCGGGCTGGCTGCTGGGAATGCTGAGGGCAAGACCCACCTCAGAGTGTTTGGTAAGGAAGCCCACAGTCAGTCTTTAGGCTGTATCTTTAGTTATTATAATGACTACAGTTGTTATTTTCGTCTTCAGCTCCTCCAGATGCTCCAGTGATTGAGGGTGTTCTTACTGGAATATCTGTGACTAATGACATGCTATCTAAGGTGAGTTCACTCAGTTTTAGACTCTAAAATTGACAAATATTTGCTATTACAATGTGAAGTGTGTGTCTGAGAGTCACTGAAACAATCAAATGACCAAGTTAAAGATAGTAAAACTTTTTCAATGTGACTCTCAATCCAGGTCGCGTCGTGTGAGACACGAAATGGTTTCCCTAAACCCAACATCACCTGGTACAGGAACGACGAGCGACTGACGAACGAACCAGGACGTAAGTACAAACTGCAGTTCGGTTGTCACGTCTTATTTGGCACGTCTGCTGCTTTTAAATTCACTTTTCTCCTGTTTAATTTTAGTTATCTCAGAGATCGATAGAGCACTAAACCTAAACTGACCTAATCCTTTGTGCATGTAGCAGTTAGAAAACCATAAAATCCTTAAGTGTCCTACAGACTAGTAGGAAAGGAATGTTAAGGATGCACATCCACCACTTTAGTCCGTGTTTCTGTATGCCGGCTGCCTCTGACAGTCAAATACTAGAGGAATAACTGTACAAGCTGTACTCAAACACGCTCCCAAGTTGTATCTGTGTCTGTCCGCTGTCTGTTAAATGTGCTCATGTTAGCACAGAAACACAATGCTAGCTTTTTGTGTCTGTCCGCTGTCTGTTAAATGTGCTCATGTTAGCACAGAAACACAATGCTAGCTTTTTGTGTCTGTCCGCTGTCTGTTAAATGTGCTCATGTTAGCACAGAAACACAATGCTAGCTTTTTGTGACTCTTAGTCTTGCTGCTTCTGTTCCTTTCCATTCCGCTTGCCTCCTAATTTAAAATGTAATTACCAAAGGCAAAAAAACAAAAGTTAGTAGAACAAGAATAAGTGCCACACTGTTGCACGTACATTAAGCAGTTTGCAATGAAATTGATCACTACACAGCGATTTAGTTTTTTTTTTTTAAATTTTTATTTTGAGGCAGAAATGTAAAAACCAGAGAGGGATAGCATATCAGATGTTCTCAACAGAGATATTTTCAGTGGCACATGAAATCACGCTCTGGAACCCTTTCCACGGACAAGGACTCACACAGGAAAAGACGCGCACTTTACAGGATTGTGAAAATGAGCAAACCACGTGCACTTTGTTCAGGTCAACTGATTGCGTGATGTTTTGTTACACACTTATCTCTGATTGCATATTTAAAGCTCTAGTATGTGAGAAAATTGTTTAAATCTAATAGCGGTGTTGGTGCTGGCCTGCGTATGTTCATATTTAGTCTTGTCCAATTTCCAGGTGTAAACCTGTTGATCCTGAGCACTCTGGAGTCCAGTGGCTTCTACAGCGTCCAGAGCACACTGAACTACAAGGTGGTGAAGGAGGACAAGGATGCCAATTTCTCCTGCGAAGTCAGCTTCTTTGTGCCGGGAGCTATCAGGACAGTCGAGTCCCAAAGCATCAACATCACTGTTCACTGTGAGTTAACGCTCAGGATTTTTGCATCGTCGTGTAGACTCAGAAAATTAATTACACCCCATGATTCAGGAGCTTATAGTGCCACCTTTAGTAGCAATAATTTGAAGTAATTATTTCTGATGTTATCAGTCTGTCACATTATTGTAGAGAAATTTTGGCCCACTGTTCTTCACAAACCTTGAGTTAATTGAGGTTAATTGAAGTTTGCAGGCATTCATTTATGCACAGCTCTCTTAAGGTCCCACCACAGTATTTTAGTCAAGTTGAGGTCATTAATTTGTGCAATACAGCCAACCATAACAAGAAAAATTACAACTTTCTTTCTATTCTTCACACATTACAGTAACCTGTGAATTGTGATAGATCATGAGCCAGACTGTCACTGATATTCTTGTCTGTTGTTAATAAGTTACTACTTTTTATGTAGGATCGTAACAGAAATATTGAAACCTTGAATCTATATTAAATCCGATAACTAACTTTGTTTTGAATTTGGGTAATGGGCCTCATCCTCAAAGGAAGCTGTTTGTTTCATTTTGCCGTAATAGATGCTAATTCGTTTAAACTTGCACTCAGTCGATGGAATATTCATGAGACGCACATCAAAGCGGAGCGCCGTGATAACCTGTTAACGTTTATGTGTTTTTTTCACGTGTTTAAAGCAAACAAAATGAAGAGCGGACTTCAAAAGTAGGCAACTAATTCTCAACAATCTAAACGTACAAAAGAGGTGTTTCTAGAAGCTACAGCTATCATTGCTCACCATTTTGACCAGGCTCCATACCAGTGATGCTCCAGGAATCATCCTAAGATGCTGTTTTACAGTTATAGCCCCATTATTGTTTGACCTTGTTTTACTAAATATAAATATCAAACCAAATATTTCAGTTTCCATCATCTATAAGAATGTTAACGGCCTCATTATCTCCTCTTCCCTTCATTAGTCCACAGTGGATGCTCTGGCGGGCAGAGCCAAACGCAGTCCGTGCTGTCAGCGTTGTGGAAATGGCCTTGTAAAGTGACTTTAACAGCTCGCTGAACAAGCCTGCTTAATTTGATTTTGTGTGTGCACACAGACCCCACCACCATGGTGGAGCTTTGGAAGGAGTCGCCCAAGGGCTTGGTCAAAGAGGGGGATACTGTGGAGCTACGTTGCCAGGGTGATGGCAACCCCCCATCGCCCTTCATTTTCAACAAAGTACAAGTAAGAATGGATGGCCTTTTCTCACCCTACAAGTCCCAGAGATAGAATGGGTGACACACAAGAGACATGTAGGGAATGTTTTTGATATGCAGAGCTCGCAGGGACCCATGTAGACACGAGTGTGCAAGGTCTATGAAGGCTCTGTCAGCGCTGACCCTGCAGGTCCAGGCTGGGGTCTGAGACTGGAGGCCACAATGACAGGGCTCATGAGTAGGACTCATTCCCATGTCAGACACGCACTCATTGTATGTAAAACAATGCAAAAACTCAGCTTAGTGCCATTTTAACTTCGTGGTTGTTGACTTAGACAGAGGAGAGTAATTTGAAGAGATTTCCTTCTTTTGCTCTGAAAAGAAACTAAGCCATGATCACAGCGTGAGGTCTGTGAGGGTCATTACATTTTAAACAGAACTGTAGGATGACTGTTAGGTCTTCACTGCTCCTTCCTGATCACACCAGCATTTACGAAGGTGAATAAAAACAAAGGATATATGTGCAGTAATGTGTTAAGTTAAACTTACATTTCTAAGTTTGAATTGGTGCTCTTGATTAAATCCAATTTCTGTAATATCACAGAAATCAATCTTGAAAAGTTAATTACTCATCCCGTCAGTTTTGCACTGTGAGGAATAAATGTGACATTTTGTGTGTTTTCCTTTTGTTTTCATGTACGCACACTTGCTTGCTGTTTGCCCATGTGTGCTTATTATTAATGGATTCAGACAAATGGGGGCTGCCTTTGGAGCCGTGCCTTCAGAAGTTTAAAGTTGGTCAGTAAATGTTACATGGCTGGAGGAAAAAGCCAAGACATTAAGTGACTGCGAGCCTAAAACAGTAGGTTACAAGAAAGGATTTGCATTAAATTTACTGCACTTAAGGAATGTTTTCCACATTTATGTGAAAAATATTCATTTAAACCCAAACTAAAGTTTGAGTCATTCTCTAGGACTCAACAGACTGGTGTTTTTGATAGGTAAACTCTGACATATTACAGTGTAATCTGTAATCTGTGTCTGCACCTTTTCAGTACCGATTTCCATCTTATGTGGAACTATGACTCAAAGCAGCTTCTCAAAGCACCTGTGATCGATGACGCAAAGAACCCACTGAAGTGCCTGTTACTGATTTCACACAAAAGCAAAGATCAACATTAAAATGAAAGTATTTGTTGCAGGAGCCTGATGTGTATTTGGAGAGCAGCGGCGACGTGTTGCTCCTGTCCTCGGTGTTACGCAAAGATAGCGGCATCTACCAGTGTCACCCTCTGGACGTCGATGGCAGCATGGAGGTCAAAGGAGAAGTGTTGCTCACTGTGCATTGTAAGGAACATCGCACTATACATGACATACACAAACTTTGTACAGATAACAGTTTAATTATAAATGGGGATACTTTATTTCCATATTTTTTAAAGACTTTTCTGATATTTTAGTACGAAGGTCTCTCTCATGTTGATTCAAACTCAGCACGTCCTGTATTTACCACAGAGCAAATCCCATCAGCGTAATCTCATTCTCAGCCTGCTTCTGTTAGGAAAAAAAGGCTCTTTTAAGTCAAAGTATTTCATTCCAGATGGTTAGACGCTGCTGTTTTTGTTAAACCTTAAAAGCTGCCTAACAGCTCAATTGGCATAATCCCTGC
Organism: Bujurquina vittata; assembly: GCA_015106715.1. NCBI lineage: Eukaryota > Metazoa > Chordata > Actinopteri > Cichliformes > Cichlidae > Bujurquina > Bujurquina vittata. The sequence continues at coordinate 6,545 of VUQK01007309.1, read as the reverse complement.
CTGTCTTGGCAGACCTTTGATTAAGGACATCTGCAAAATGACTTCAGCTAAAACTACAAGCGATGCGTTTTGCATTTCTGTTAATTGGTGAGCTTGGTCGGCCTATTTTTATTCAAAACAAATCAAAATTTGCAGATTATTTTACTAAATAAATAAGGGCCGTTTTAAACTGTGTTTCCTTTGTCCTGTTTTGTTGTGTTCAGACTTGGATACAGCTGTTGTGGTACCTAAAGACTCAGAGGTAATGCTCATAGGAGAAGATCTGACTGCAACCTGCAATGCTCTGTCCTCCCTCCATACGTCCACAGTCTGGTACAAGGTATGAAGCTTTAAAACATAACTCTCTTGTGCTCTAAGTTACCTCATATTTTTGCAAAATTTAATTAGTCTTGCATGTATTCAGTAAAAAGTACAAATTGATGTCACTGCTGTTGTTACAGTTCTCCCTGTAGGGAGGATACATTTTGACTGAACGGTTTATGCATGTTTTGTGTGGATTTGTATAGGATGGGAAGCAGGTGGGTCAGGGGAACACATTCCACCTGCACGATGCCACTTATGAAACAAGTGGAGTGTATAAATGTGAGGTGACCGTGGTCTCCCTGCCTGCCCTGCACACCAGCGGCTCTGTTGAAATCATCGTCCAAGGTCAGTAATCCTCTCCAACCGCGTCAGCAGCCTCTCTCTACTTTTAATGTAGATGGAAACTTCCTCATAACGGGCTGGTGCGTTCAAAAGAAAAGGTGGTCAAATATAAAATTCAAATTTTTTTCCATTTTTCAACTTTGCGCATAAAGAAAAAACATCTATTAATTTTCTACTGCTATCACCAAAGTCTGGTGCCAGCAGGTGCAGTAATTTAAGTTCCAAAAGCGTATCCTAAAGTTGTTGCAGTTAAGAAGCTCATAGTTTGATATCGGGATCGAGCTGCAGCTCAATTTGTGTCAACATGGGAAACCGGACACAGAAAGGGTTGACCTGTTGCTGTGGTTACTGTTGTAAAGGGACGTATTTTACACCGAATCATAATCTTTTCCTAAACCTAACTGTGACCTCCGGGCTAACAAATGGGTGACTTGCACCTTCACCATCCCTCCAGCCTTCCAATGTGGAAGCTTTTGGGTTTCTGAAACACGACTTTTATCGCTGCCTGTGCATCAAGGCACATGTGGCCTTGCTTCACATACACCGATGGGCCTTTACACACTATTTGAAAACTACTTTATTAATTTATGCTTATTGGTTCTGACAGCGTCCCTGAACCTGTGGAGCTGCAATGTCCAAATCAGTCACATTAAACAGAATTTTCACCATCTGTTTGGCTTTGCAAGTTATTCAAGTAATTATGTCGAGAATTCACATCAGTCATATGTTCCACCTTTGGCATGCTCCAGTCAAACACCACCCTTTGCTAAAAAATACTTTGAGTAACGAGAACGCATCCAACTATCGTATTTCTGTTTCTGTTGTATGTGAGAAAGGGCGGCTCTGGACAACTTCAGACTTGATTCGCATTCTTCAGAGTTCGCATATCAAGTCAAGTCAATTTTATTTATATAATAGACGCAAATATATAGATAAAAATCTCCTTTGGGTTGTGTCAGGAAGGGCATCCGCTGTAAAACTGCCAGATCAAAACACTTGAAGCTACTCGCTGTGGCAAGGGAGCAGCTGAGCATAGCTTTATTAGTAGATCCAAAGTGCTTTCCAGGCGGATATATTTACATTCCAGGTCTCCAAAAAAAAAAGAACAGCTTCAGAAGAAGTCAAACATAAAATAAACACATAAAAGTTGTCTGAGGTTTGACTGAAAGCCAGTGAAAATATGTAGGTTTTTAGAGCCGATTTGAAACTGTCATTTGTTGAACAGGTGTTTATTTGGGCTGATGGACTATTCAAGAGCCTGGGGGCAATAACCGCAAAGTCCGGATGTCTTACGTTTTCAGGCGAGAATGCAGCAGTGAGAGACGTTATTGGGAAGATGACCTCTGTGACCTGGAGGGAAAATATGGATTGTGAAAACAGCGTTAGATATGTGGACATGTTTTTGTTTCAGGCTCTTTATTGGACATGAATTGGCCCTCTGTTTTTACATCCCTCAAGCCGATTCGCCCTCAAAACTAATTACAGTAAATGTCAGGCAGGTGATTGGGTTCATCCTGAGTCTTAGAACTTGAAATAATAGACTTCATTAAAGCTGTTTGGTCTCCCAGAAAAAAGAAAAACTTTGAAACATCCATGGTCTTCCATTTTGAAACACGGTATCACCAAGATTTACAAAAGAGATGTATTTCTTTATTCAATATGTCCCAAAATGAGCAGGAAGACCCCATAAACTCAGCAGGAAAGTGTTTACAGATGTTAAGACAGAAAGACGTTTCCCAAAGACTTCTATAGGACCGGAGGTCTTTTAGTAACCACAGCTAATCCTTTCTGCTGGCTTTCAGATAGAATGCAGGTTTTTACTGATACCTGCTGTATCACTTTACTGTAGATAAGCAACCAAATGAATGTTACACTGCGAATGAGAAAACAGGCTGGTCAATGAAATGTGATGAAGTGCTTTTCTGTATGTGTGCTTCTAGGTGGTCCCCAGCTGTTGGGTGTGGAGCAGAAGGTCCAGCTGGAGGAAGTGGAAGGCAAGGTGGTGAACCTGAGCTGCGAGGCTCTGGGCCATCCACTGCCGAGCATCTCCTGGAACATCACTGGTAGCCAGGTACCCAGACTGCCTCACAGCACTGATCTGTTTCACAGACGCCATTTGTCGTATAATGTTCATGTGCAGTTGAGGCTAGCTTGATTCGTATTGTTTACATGTCAAGATGACTGCAGCACTGAAAGCACAGATAATCAGGTTGACTGTAATAATAATAATAATAATAATAAAATAAAATAAAAACATACTGGAAATGTACACAGACGAAGCAAACAAGCAAAAGTTTATTTGCAAAGCCCAACTCATTCCAGATTGAAGTGCACTGTGCTTGTATAACGCATGAGCATCCACAGGGGATGCAGCCATAAAGCTGCAGCACCAGTCACATGGACCCAGAGACTGATTGGCATGGCAACCACAGTAAGCTAGAGAGGAGTGTGTCTTCAGCTATCCCAGTTTGAGAAGACGTGAAATTGGTTGCAAAGAGATGTGCAGTGCTACACCAAAAACCGTAAGACTGCATTTGTTGGTAGCAGGTTGCCACAGTCACCCGTTGTTTACATGGAAGACGCCGACTTGTCAGCAAACCAGGCAAGCGGGACAGACGTTTACCTTAAAGTAAAAGTTGCATCTTCTAAAATATGTTGGATGCCCTTTGAAAGCTTTTATTTTGAAGGTGGATGTTCTTCCTTTCTGGTTTGCTTTGCACTTTTTTAAGTGTCACAAGCTCGGAGAGTAAATGGCAAGTGTTTGCAGACAAGTCGACATCTTCCATGCAAACTACGGGCGGCTGTAGCAACTACCAACCAAAACGATCACGAGGAGGTTTTTGGTGCAGCACCTCCAGCAAACACTTACTAACGAGTTGGGGAATACACAACATCCCGAGGATCCCAGGGGCTCACCGGTGTAGGTTAAAAATAGTTAAGAAAATGAAACAGTGGTCCAGCATTTCCAGTACAGAGACTTGGCTGATAATTATGCAGACATGTACAGTATGTGTGTTTTTGTGGAGCTAAAAATGAGACTTGGCCATCTTGGTTAAAACTGGACTGAATTCTGTTCTTTAAGTATTTTTAGAACATTTATTTTGATTACTGTTTTCAACAAGAAGTTCATCAGGATAATGTTATGTGTAGTAGTTACACTGCTACTACATCCAAGATCACAGTCTGTAGTTTTTCACCGCTTTCCTCGTTAAATGACTTTCATTTGCAGATAGTTAATGATATAGATAGTGAAAGTGTGTCAGTAACAGGGAGTGTTTGTGTCTCCACAGAACTGGCATGAAGTGGTGAACAAGGCAAATGAGCACATGACTCATAGCACGGTGTCGGTCAAAGTCACCTCGGACATCAGCGCGGTGTGCAACGCTTCCAATGAAATGGGCACTGAAGTCAAGGCCTTCAGCATCAAAGCCAGTAAGAGCCTCTCTCTGCCACGTGCACTGGAACAGTGCATGTTTTCCCACCACCAATGTTTGCTTCTACATGCTAATTTGGAGACTCTCTCTGTGTTTAAAGGGTTACACAGATTTTCATTTCATCTTTAAGCCTGTTTCATTCCCATGTGACATTCCCATGCCTCAGCTCCTGCAGAATATTTGGCTCCTGGTTAATTAAGGGAGTTAAAAAGTACTGATAAGTACTGCGATTTTTCCGATCTCTTTCAGGCAGCATCAATACTGGAACTTGAAACTTATTTTGCTTTTGAAGTCCAAATTAATGCACATCTTTAGTTCACACTGCTTCTTACTTTAAATCCTCAAATATATTTTTTCCATTTATTACAGAACTTTGCTGCCTGCTTTATAATAATTTTGTATAAGCAAAGATTGGAAGCGTCGTTTAGCTGTAAAATCATTTATTTATTATTCATAATGTGTATTTTTTTTTATCTGTGCATTTGCAGAAATGAAACATTTTGCAGAGGCACTGCTGATGTGATGATTATGCTTTTTGAATTCACATGTAGGGCGAGCATTCGAACATTTTCTTTATACTATAATCATTAGTAACGTCCCAATACTCAGTGTAGTTTATGCTTTCTAATGCATTTGGTCATACCTTTGAAACAGCCTGGACTTTCACCATGAATACCAATGATTTAAAAACAAAAAAAAAAAAAACAGAATAAGCAATATAGGAATATGTTATGGGGCAGAGGTTTACAAGGTGATGCTTGTGTGTTTATATTTCTGCAAATAGGTATTAAAAGTCTCAGCTGATCATTGTCATTCTTTGGGACACTGTGAGATTTTGTAAAACAGGCATAAGACTTTTCAAAATAAAATTTCTTTTTCGGGGTCTCGTTTTTTGGACACCAAGCGGAAGAATTGATTGACATTTCAACGTAACACAAATCCTTCCCGTGCGGCAGCATCATAACTCGTGACTGTCCCCTTCAAAAAGTAGACCAAGCAAACAGTGAGCATGCCCCCGGTCGAGCTGCAGACCTGAGGCCTGCACTCTGAAGTGGGATTTGGGTAACTTCAGGGTTAAACCTGAGTTTTCAGCATTATGAAGGCGGTTTACTTCTTACTGAAGTATGTTGTCATGGGACCTTATGCTGTATAGCTAACATACTCCAAAACGGGTTATGTTTTTAGATTAGAACTCTGTTCAAAAATTTTACAATAGCGTCTAGACCGTAGTCTATTCAACTACATTTTTCTATGGGCCAAATTGTCATGAGGCTATTTGCCATTGGGCTACACATTTCTCGGGACTCTTACTCCTAGTGAATCTACAATTAAGACAAAGTACCACTACATTTTTTTTTTTTTTAGCTTTTTTATTTGAATCCCAGG
>VUQK01007304.1:4959-44262 GCA_015106715.1 Bujurquina vittata | reverse complement strand
GTGGAGGTGGGGTGGGTGTATTGGTGGGTGGGGGGGGGGGGTGGGGGGGGGGGTGGTGGGGGGTGTATTAACGTTATGTTGTGGTACGTTCAACGCATACACTCCTGTGTTGCAGAATTACTGTTTAGTGTGCAGGGTTGGAAATGCAAACACTGCAAACTGGTTACTATTTCTAAAATTTAAAAGGAATATACTACTTAACAAAAAAGTGAAAAAAAGGTGTCTATACTGACTGCATATTAATGCAACCAAGTCTGTGCCTTGTGATTTCATTACACTGCATTCTCACTATTTTGCTGAGAACTGATAATGCTAAGTCATCAGGAAACAGTAACAATAAATTGCTGTAGTTTCACTTTATCTATAAATTATTAAAATCCTTCATTTTGTTTGTTTCTACAGCTGCTCTCTCGGATTCTGAACTTTCTCCTGCCATTTGTTATCACTATATTCTGTGGTCACATTGGCAATGCAGAACTTGCTGGATATGCACTGGCCTCAGCGGTATGTTGTCTACTCCTTTTCAGCCAAGTGGATTTTAGCACCACTGCTTTATCTAATTAATACTGGTCATAATGGTATTACTCTTTGACTAATTTATCTGTAACTAACTTGCTTGTCTTTATATATATATATATTGCAAAAAGTATTTGCTCACCTGCCTTCACACGCACATGAATTTGAGTGACATTCCTTTCTTAATGTAACCCTTTGCGATTATAAGAGCTTCAACACTTCTGGGAAGGCTTTCTACAAGGTTTAGGAGTGTGTTTACGGGAATTTTTGACCATTCTTCCAGAAACGCATTTGTGAGTTTGGACTCGTGTTCCATTGGGTTGAGGTCAGGACTCTGTCATGTTCCTCACCACCAAGATGGCTCACTCATGTCATCAATAGGGAGTTTGAAGTGACTGGGTCCACATCAGCCACATCTGAGGATATGTAACCCAGCTACTTTTAATTCAGAATCCCATCAGTGTCTGTGAAGACAGTCTGCAGGATTTCTTCTGTTACAGTTTGCACCCCAAAAGTTGTCTGTAGGGCCATCTTGAAAGAGTGCATCTCTCTCCCAGAACCCACCAAAATGTGGAGAACTTGGTGGATTGAAAGAGAACCTCACCCACTGAACAACAAACCATGCCTGTAGCTCAGGCTGCATGGCATTACAAGCTTCCTTCAGCTCTCTCTTCTGCCTCTGAAGCAATATCCAGTATTGCTGGCGAGCTTCTGCAAACATTCGCTCTGCTAAAGGATGGTATAATGTTTCATCTATATCCTTAATAATTAAATGAGTGAATTTGTCTTTAGGATCAAGCACAACTGGGTGGATAGTGGATTCCTCAAGGTAGGGACTGTGCCAAAGACATTTAAGAGTAATCAGATGGCTGGATTTCAAGAAGGGGGGGGGGGTATCCCAGCTGACAGAGGCTGAGAGGTACACTCTGTACAGGTCGCCATCCTGTTGCAGGGCCAACACAGGGAGACAGACAACCATTCATGCTCACATTCACAACTATGGGCAATTTAGAGTGACCAATTAACCTAACCCCAGTAAGTGCATGTCTTTGGATTGTGGGAGGAAACCAGATTACCAGGAGGAAACCCACGCAGACACGGGGAGAACATGCAAACTCCACGCAGAAAGACCTTCTAGATGCCATTCTAGCTGTGAGACAGGAGTGCTAACCACCATGCCACCCAGGAAACAATCTTGCTGTACTTGTTATAGCAGTATAGCATTTTCTGCTCTCTCATAAGCATCTACAGTGAGAGTGGCATCTGCGCCTTGTGCTGTAACTTGAAGGCGCTCCTTCAATGCGTGGAACTGCTCCGAATCAGGTAAAGGCAGTTCACATGGAGCATTGAGATGTAGGCACATGAAGGGCTTCCATAGCTCTTTGTCAATAACAGATCTATAACAGATGTGGTTTCTCTGCCAATGGATGTGGAGACTCATGGAGGAATGGGGGACCTTAGCACCAGCAACACTGGTCACCTAATTCAGACAGATGTCTTCCCCTTGAAATGCCGTCTGGTGGGTTGCTGGTGGAATCCATGTATCTCCAGGCTGCCAGGTCAGTCAAATCATGTATTTCATACCAACAAGACTCTGAATTGATATGTCTGACTGTATCCATGCTAGTACTGTAGTAGAGTCTGTCCATAGAGTGGCATGGTGGAGAGGGACTGTCAGGCTGGTAGTAAGTACCTGTGCCAACTGCACCCCTGTCAGTGCTGCACATAATTCCAAGCGGGGTATGGCCTGTTGCTTCTAGGACGCTACTCTGGAATGGGCTGTCAGGAAGGCAACTTCCACTGTCCCACACACATCTTCACTTCTGAGATGAGCCACAGATCCATAAGTTTCCTCAGAAGCATCACAGAATATATGGACATCATGACAGATGCTTGCATCCATAGCAGAGCTGGAGACGGTTGTCAACACAGAATGATTGCATCACAGTCTCATGAAAATCCTCGCCTGGATGGCTGTGGGCACATGTTCCTCTAGAGCAAAGACAGTGCGGCACCTGGTGCCAAAGGGAAGTACTCTCCACTGATATCAGGGGGTCTTTAATTTACAATCACGCCACATGAATCAGAGCAGTGGCTGGTCTTCCTTTGGAAGTTGGACCTGATGACATGTCACACGGATGTCACTACTGATAGCAAAGGGATGGTGTCAAAATCTCAACAGCACTGCCAGGAGGCATGGCCCCAAAGCCAGTCCAGGAGGAGGTAGGCTTTATCCCTAGAACTGTAAAGGACAGTTAATTACAGCTCAGTTCTTGCATTATGCTGCATCATGTTGAGATATACCTACTATTGGGAGTCGAAAGTGTTGGGTGTCAGGTACTGATATGCTTCCTGATTTGTAGGCGCTCATTTGAGATCAAATAGGGTACTTTTCAGGGGCGTGACTATTGGATGAAGCATTGGTATGGTATTAATCTGGAGAGTGGTGTCGAGCTGAATCAGACTGACTGGTAGGTTCCTTCAGAGGCACGTGATGTGCCTCCAACCCCTGTACCTCACTTAAACACTAAGCCTGCCCACCTGTTCCCTCCGCTTCTTGCTGCGACACAGAGGGGGACCCAACCCCATCCCCGGACCTCGCTTCAGCCTTTATCAACCTTTGAGAGTGCCAACAGTGAGTTTTCTTACACAAGTTGGCAACAATGAATCTATTTAGCAATTGCACCCCACATAAGTGTTTTTGTTAAATTTGATATTCTAACATTAAACAATACGGGACAAAATTGATTCATGTAATGTGGGTCTAGGCAAAGCATTCAAGTCATGAAGTTATTTCATAAAGTTCATTTGTAGTTCTAAACATATATAGGGTGTTTTTTTTCTTAATAAAAGTAGCTATTTTCTCAATAGCTACTTTCCTTACTGAGGAGTTGGCAACAGTGAATGCAGTATATGTTTGACAAAAACAAACTGAACTCTTTGAAGGAATCAAAACTCAAATACAGATTTTCAAGATTGTGTGTGTTTGTATTTGTTTGTGTCACACAGTGGTGTGGACATCCCTGCTTCAAAAGCAAATTTATCAGCCCAATTTCCCGTTTGCGATATATTAGCCAGCAGTTATTTTTTCTGATGAAAGCAGTGCATTATGGTTGTCACCTTGCTGCATGGCTGTGATGCTGGTTCTCTGTTGGAGCAGTTCAGAGATGCTAGCTTGTTAGATACTCACTAATTAGAGTTCTACACTGGGTCTTTGGTGGGCCTGTGTATGCAACCTGTCATGATCCTGAGCCGATGACCCAGTGTTTTGTGTTTTGGTTATGTTTCGTTTATCTTTGATTATGTGATTTCCTTTTGTGTTTAGTTCTGTTTTCTCTGGGTTTTGTTATTTTCTAGTTCATTTTGGTTTTGCTTATTCATCTTAGTTTTGGCTTTATTATTGTGGTTCTAGTTCCCTTTGTTCCTGTCTCCTGTGCATCTGTGTTTCTCTGTCTATTCCCCTGTGCCTTGGTCCCTGTTAGTGTTCCTCTGTGCCAGCCCCCTGTGTTAAGTGTGTGTGCACCCTGTTAGGTGTTTCCTGTTTTTATTTTGACAGTCCTCTGTTCCCTGTGTGTTGTGTCTAGTTTTGCTTCCTGTTTCCTGTTTTCCCTCATCATTCCCAGTGTATTTATTGTCGGCTTTCCCCTCTGTTCTTTGTCGCATCCTCCCTCATGGAGGTGAGGATTTTGTTCCTGCCTACTGTCTTTTGGTCTTCCTCAGTTTTATATGTTTTGGATTACTTTTCTATTAATAAACTATTGTTGATAGTCAGTCCTGTTTGGAGTTCTGCATTTGGGTCCACCCTGCTCACCACACCACTCACACATGACACAACCTATATAAGTGGCTGACGTCATGCTTGTGTGAGCTGCATTATTATGTGTTAATTACCTTGTGGTCTTGTGCTGGTGTTTTATATGCAGTTCTGGACAACAGAAACAAAAAAAATGCTGTGACTCTTTCTTCTCCTTATTTATTTTTTGGCAGCAAACATATGTGTCCCTCTATTTTTTTTTTTTTACTTTGTTCATTCATTCATGTCCATTCCAATAGTTTTAGAAGTCTCCCTCCAGGAATTTTCTGGCATTCCTTATATTAATGTTCTGAATTGAAAAACTGTGGTGAAAAGTAGCCTGAAATGCACAGGAGGACTCGACAGTGCTAAACATGCCAGTCATAATTGTTGCAGGCTGCGTGAATCTGATAGCTACATTTCTCAAGAGGTGCATGTCAGAGGGGTTTCCGTAGTCACCTTGTATGCACTTCTCAGGTGGACTTTGAGATTGGTGGGGTTTCCAACTTGAGAAGTGTTCCACACATTTTGCCATCATCCACAAGAAGAAACACGCTTTTATCTGTCTTGCATTCATTCTCAAAGAAATCCTATATGGGACTTTGACGCTTTCGCCCAACTTTTGTCATTATTTTGCAGACTAGCGCAGTGAGTAGACGCTCACACAGTGAGCTGCTGTATGGCAGCAGGTATGATTAACAATAAGCTTGGTGCAGACTAGTCTCTCAGCTCCAGCGGTTGAGTAGACAATGCATTGTAGGCACTCTGTAGCTGATTAATAGTGCCACTGAGATGTTTGACCTGTCCATGTAATTGTTCTGTCTCTTTTGCAGCTTGGCTGCTAAGCAGATCCATCCTTTGTTCACTTTCTCTGACAGCGCCTCATTATGTAGCCTCAGCTGGCGCATGGCTTGGAGCAGAACCTACTTCTCACTTTCCAGTCTCATATTCTCCTGCTGTAGTCTCTGTCTTCTCAACCCATTGATCTCTAACGTCTCATCCAGATACCTGGAAACTGTCCTGAGTTATAGGGGACAGAGATTGGGCATATCCATGAGCTCTATTGAGGTCCTCCTCATCTTTTGGGCATAGAGGTGGCGTGTGTGCTAATTTTGGGACCGATGTATTCCCAAAGGTGGGCAGGGAGAGTAGGTTGTCTCCTTTTTATCTGAGCATGACATTTTTATAATTTTATGTGACCTAAGAGTTTGTGGCTAAGATGCTGTCTGTCCCAATTGTTTCTACTTCGTTATAATACCACTAACCGTTGACTGTGGAATATTTAGTAGTGAGGAAATTTCCTTCCTGGACATGTTGCACAGGTGGCATCCTATCACAGTACCACGCTGGAATTCACTGAGCTCCTAGGAGCGACCTATTCTTTCACAAATGTTTATAGATCAGTCTGCATGCCTAGGTGCTTGGTTTTGCACACCTGTGGCCATGGAAGTGACTGGAAATCCTGAATTAAATGATTTGGAGTGAATACTTTTGGCAATATAGTGTACCTTTTCAGAGCAACTGTACAGGAGTGAATTTCATTATAACTAATTTTCAAAGACTTTAAGGCTTCAAGTTTGGGTTTAAGCAGAACTTTAACTGCTATTTTGTTGCTTGAGTGTAGTAACAGAGACACATCCACATAATGAAACAGAGCAGAGGAGAGCAGCAAAATAGCACCAGAGACTCATCGCTGTTGTGGATTCTACAGTTAGATGTCTTTCTGTTTCACATACCACAGCCTTCAAATGACAGGTGAAAGGAAAATCAGAACAATTGATGACTGCAGAGAGGGGATCCAGTGGCTCTGTAATGCTGTGGGGTCCTGTTAAGGTTATGCTTAGGGTCCAATTGTTACCTTGGAGGGAAGTGACACTGCAAATCAATACAAAGTTGTTCTTAGTGATTGGCATTATCCTGTGAGGAAACATTTCTATCCCCATGGAAGTGTTCACTTACACAATAACATCCTACATACACTCAACAAAAATATAAATGCACAAATCCAAAAGATAAAGCTAAAATGAACTATCCCTTAACATGCCCGTGCACTCCTGGAGCAATGGGACATCCCACAGGCCACTACTGACAATCTGGTGACGTCTCTGCACTGCAGATGCATGACGCCAGCAGTGGTGTGAACTCTGATCGCTGGCCATGCTGTGTTCGGTTTGTGATAACACACAGACTGTTGCATAAAGATCTGAAACACTGGTTGCTATTGAAGCCTGCATGTATACTGAAATTGTTGTGCGTATACATTGTTGATTAGTTATGAGATGAAACAGAGAAACAGTTTTGTGTGTTTATATTTTCGAGACGTATACATAGGGTATGAAGGGTTGCTGAATGGTTCCCATGAACCACAACTGTAATTTGCGATAGGCTGTAATATACCTTGCTTATTCATAATGCTAAAGCAATAGCCAATAATCTACCAGTGTAACCACATGCTCTTTCCTTTTTTTTAATGATCTACCAATGTGTGCATGGACTCTGTCTCTAAGTTGCAGTAATTATTGATAGATATCTTATGTATATAGCACTTTTTCTATTCTATTTTATTTCTATTTATCTATTTTATTTATTTTGTTTTCTATTTAAGTCCATATTTTCCATCCTTGTATTCTGTACTTTCTGAGCTGCTGTAATGCAAAAACTTGCCCCTTGTGGGCTCAATAAAGTTTTTTTCTTATCTCTTATCTTATCTTAAGTTCATCAAGTCACTGTCGTTCAACATTTGTTGGCTCAAACACCAAAGTAATCTTCTAGTCACTACTTTTTGACATACATGAATAAACCCAGTGAAACCAGCTACTAGTGATATAGAGGTGTAATTACAAAGGGACGCAGAAATTTAAAACGGTGTCAGCCGGATTTCATTTATGTACAAAATTTCTTTCCAGTAAGCTGTGGTTAAGTGCTTTATTTGGAGCTCTGTCTGAGGGTCCTGTAACCTGCAGCAGTTAAAAGTAATTAAGGCCCAATATTTCATTCTGAACTAGAGTGAATTAAAAAGACAAAGATTAAAATAAATGTCCCATTAGGTTATGTCACTGTCTGAGGTGCTGAAGTGAGGACACAAGCACAGTGTAACCTGCTAAGAATTTACTCACCTGTCCTTGCAGAGGTAGGAATTTGTCTTATTGCTCATTGTGGCTTCAGCTACTGTGCAACAGAGGATGCCTTAGATGGCTTTGCCAAGTGGACAGAGTACAGGTGTTTCTTAGGTAGCTTTCCATTTTCCATGCGCGAACATGCTGTCATCTGATCGAAAGCAAAAAGTAAAATTCAATCATCCTTGTCACATATGTACTGCAAAGTACAACCAAGCTCCCACCAGGTATGTTGCAGTCACCCGGAGCCAAAACTAAACTAAGCTTTAGTGCATAATAGTGAATGAACAACTGTAGCTCATTTTGCCTTTATCAGTGTCTGTTGCACTGCTCCTGCAGCTGCTCCATCAACTGTTTGCGGGGTCCAGCTCTTGTTACCACAGCTGCTACCTCACCACCTTGTGCATGAGCCACATCAACAATTTGATTATACCTTATCATGCTCATTGTATCGACTTAATCCATTTATCCAAAAAGTTTCAGGTGGAGCTCCTGTCATATATGACTTTTAGACTCTCAGTGTGGGGTAAATGAATCCTGGTAGATCAACGAGCTGCGGGGCCGGTAAAAAAAGAGGCACTGGGTTTGTGTAGCAGGGGGGTTGCAAGGCTGGTTAGATTGTTAGTGAGGTCCTTATCAATGACCTCTGTGTGATTAGCTAAATTTTTTTTCCTTTAAGTAAACAAAACCTGGCCTACTATGAGCATTTCACTGACCATTAGAAAGATCAGAGGACATTATCAACAGTATTACAATGCACCATGTAAGCTGTTTTTTGCCTCCAAACTCCAGCAACACAAGAAAATCTCCAAAATGGAACAATGATAACGAGAACTGTAAAACACCACAGCAGTGAGAATAAATATATTGTTTTCTTTAATAGAATGTTAATGAGAGACTGAGCGTCCTTTCCTTACAAATGAAATTGCTGCAAAGCAACTATGTGTCTTTGTACAGAAACACACATTTATTATTGCTATTGCTTAACTGAAGTGCAAGCAGAGTCAACGGTTACTAGGATCTTCTTTTGGCTGCTCCCTTTAGGGGTTGCCACAGCAATATGTCTGCCTCCATCCCACTCTCTCCCCTGCATTCTCCTCTGTCACACCAACTCTCTGCATGTCCTCCTTCACTACATCCACAACAAAACTCCACTGAGATTTTCCTCGAAACCTCCTGCCTGGCAGCTCCATCTTTAACATCTTTTGTCCAGTATATCTACTATCCCTCCTCTGCACATGTGCAAACCATCTCAGCCTTGCCTCTCTAACATTGTCTCAACCTGAGCTGTCCTTCTGATGTACGCATTTCTAATCTTGTCCATTCAGGTCGCTCCCATTAAAATCTTAACATTTTCAACTCTGGCACCTCGAGCTCTGCCTCCTTACTAACCATACATTATAGCAGGTCTCATTACAGTCTTGTAAACCTTCCCTTTGACTTTTGGTCACTGAGCACTGTGCTGGACCTTTTGTGTGTGAATTGCTGAACAAATTCAGGAACTTCTTGATTAGCAGGAGTTTGGAGTACCTTTTTCCCACTCTGATTTATTCCAAAAATTCTGGAACAAATCAGAACTTTATGAAAACTTGAAACACCTTTGGCTTTATCTGAAAAACACAGTCCGCAGACATGAAGTCACTCACTGTTGTTACTGCCAGAAGCTTGAAATTAGGGTCACTGAGGTGGTGTGTGTGAGGGATTAAAACAGCTTTCTGTATGTACAGCAGAAAATAAGCAAACATTTTTGCTTCAAATGAAATGTTGCCCTAATCTTTTTCAGGAATGTTTATTGTTTTCAAACTGTGAGTCTCTCTCTCCCGTTCTCTGTGTATGTGGTCCAGGAGACCCCTACAGCAGGAATTACCACAGGTGTGAAATTCAGTACCATGGCAGGTGCTGCCTGTCTGTCTGTCTGTGTGTGTGGACCGAGTTTGTCCACTCAATAGCTTCACAACGCTTTAAAGAAAACCTGATGTAATTGAGATCACGATAAAGTTTGAGTTTGAAGAGAAGTGTTGCCAGCCTGGCTGGTGTGATGCCATCCCAAGATGGTCTCTGGTTTTAAATACTAAGGTGTCTTTTGCAAGAGCTTGATGCAAGCAGCAGAAGTGTAAGAGAATTCAGCATTCAAATATTTGGTGTGTTTTGATGCAGCATTAACTCCAGTTTGATTTCCCATTTTGGTGGTCAAATGTAACTGCTTCTCTTAGACTGTCACTAACTTCACTTGCATTTGGACACAAAACTAATTGTTCACCTGTGCAATTTTCTCTTCATATAGCAGGAAATCAGCTTTTGCCATTTTGGTCTGCAGAAATATCTTCATCACTATGGCTTGATAAACGAATCACTCCTTTCTTCAGACAGTCATTAAATCTGTTTGCTGTGTACATGTAGTTTGACACCGCACACAAATCTTATATATGACTTACGCTAGCACAAAGCATATGACCTTAGGAAACCAGTGAGCTGAAACGAGCACATATTTGCAAGCTGCACACGGATGTGTTAATTCTCAGAGTCTATCTTGAAGGTTAAAATTTAACCCTTTCATGCATAGTGGTCATTACAGTGGATGGCTGTTCTCTCGTATATGCCTGTGTTTTGTTGTTATAGTTGCATATCAGTCAACACAGTGAATGCTTGCGCATCATCCCATGCACCCACGCACTGCTACCAACTGGCCAGACATGGGGAGTTGTATTTTTTTAAATTTGTTATTTAAATGTAATTAACAAAATCAGTTTTAGTCCATATTAAAAGTAGTGACAGTTGATCTGAGGATGCATTATCATTTTCTGTTACTGGTTTGTTAAATACATATTTCTCTGGTTGGAAAGTCAAATGCACGGTGTCCAGCTGAGTGGACACGTTTGTAACTCCATGAAAAACAGGTTCATAAACAAAATTTTAATTTCATTTTTTTTCTTGCCTAAAGAGAAATAAAAACATTCAGGAAAAAAAAAATCTTGACTGAGTCTCTCCTAATACATGCATGAAAGGGCTACTTTGAGGTTAATTTAAGAATAATTTGAATATAACAGCAGCACACAATCTCATATTAGTTACAACATAATAATAAGTTATGGTCATAAACGGACATGAATGCGGGAACTGTATACTGCAGTCTGACTTGTGGTTTTTATTCTCTCAGACCATTAATGTGACCACAACTGCAACAGGCTACGGCCTCGGTCTGGCTTGCGACACACTCATCTCTCAGGTGAGCAAACCACATTATGTGTGCATTATAGTTTCACTGGTTTTATCTATGGGGAGGTTTTAATTCTAATATCATGCAATCAAATTCAGTTCCCATCAGCATCATTTGTCTTTTGCAGACATTCGGCAGTAAGAACATGAAACGCGTGGGAGTGATTCTTCAAAGGGGTTCCCTGATCCTGCTGCTGTTTAGTCTGCCATGTTGGGCTATTCTCATCAACTCTTACAACTTACTGATTCTATTGCACCAAGAGGAAGAGGTGGTGAGGTAAAGTCACGGTTTAGTGGTTAATAAAGCTATATATACACACATATACTAGACTAAGGCAGAGAGTAGACATTTAATGTGAAGACAGTGCTGATGTATTTTAATGCTGGAAGTGAATTATTGTCTTTGTGTTTGCTTCACTAAATGGAAATCACTTTGTCTGCTTCCCTCTCAGAATTGCCCACATCTATGTGATGGCATTTCTACCAGCTGTTCCAGTGAGTGTAATGGACTGACCCCTCGCACACACACACACGCACACACACACACACACACGCACACACACACACACACACACACACTCTCCACGCCTGAAAAAATATTTTGTATAGTCATTTTTGCTCAGTAAAGATTGCACTTTTGTTTTGTCAATAAAGCAATTCAGGGAAGGCACTGGAGGCGGCATCTTTGCAGTAGTGGGCAAAAACAGTATTGAGACATTTTCTCCAGTTAGAAAAACAAACAAACAAACAAGCAAGTAAAAAGCAAAACAAAGCTCACATTCTCAGTCCAACATGTTCTTAGTCCTCTTACCTCCTAAATTTGACTGACATAATCCAGTTATTGCATCCATGTCAACCGTGTTCACACATCATGCATCTGCATTTAGTAACACACGGGCAGAAGTTCAGTAAACACACTGGTATTGACAGCTACTACTTGTTTAACCCTCATGTTTGAGAACCATAAGTGTTACCTGATAGGTCTGCCAATTTTATTCAGTAAAACAAAAACAAATTCCATGTGGTGTCTTTCTCTCTACTACAGGCTATGTTTCTGCACCTGCTGCTGGTTGCCTACCTGCAAAACCAAGTAAGTTCATGAGAGGAAAAATACAAAATACATTCTAATAGCTAATGTGCAGTGTCAGCGAGATTATGAAGCTGCATGGCTGTCGCCTCTTAGTCTAGTTACCACTGATGTGCTACATTTACCTGAATTTCCCTTAGGGAAATAAGTAAAGTAAATCAAGTAAATAAATTATTTAGCTGCATGAATGTTGGCTCTGCGCGTTGGATTACTAAACTTATCTTTTTAAAAAATCTTCCAGGGGATCATATTGCCACAGATGTACACAGCAGGAATGGCGAATGTTTTTAATTTGGGCTTCAACTACGTTTTGATCTTCAGCCTCAATTTGGGTGTCGTGTAAGTGTGTCACACTGCCTCCTCTTGCCTTTCAATTTTTGATGGACTTGATATGGAGTTAAGCATTACGTGGCCTGACAGATAAACGACACTAGTTAAGCATCTTTAGGTTTCAGACGGAAAAATACTCTCTGTCACTGCCATGTTCACGACACTGTAGTCCACACAGGGGAGTGAAAGAAGAAGAAAAATAGTTTTTTTTTTTGTTAAGACGGAGTCAGCAATGTACTGATGTTTATTATTTTTGAACTTTATTTGAAAGCGGGGGACAGCATAGGGCAAAGGAAGAAGAAAGTATGCTGACAGGAGTTACTCCAGCTGGACAAACACTTGATTCATCAGGCAGATGACTCAACCAATCAGGCCTCTCTGTGTGGGCCCTGTTTCTCCCTCCCCTCATATTCACCAAGCACTGATTCCTGCTAATTGCAAAGTCTTATACTCAGATCATCAGAACTCTACTGTACCAAACAACAATGTTTCAGTGTTTCAGTCCACACCTCCTCAGTGTAGCGCTGTGTTTCTGATTACAGACAAGGGGTGCAATCATGGTTACTGTAACTGCACATACCTCTGGTAACCACAGGTATAAAGATGATTTATCATATGTGTTTTCAGTGGATCAGCAATTGCTAACAGCCTCTCTCAGATCACCATCTGCCTGCTGCTGTTTGGTTACATAAGATGGAGGAACCTCCATCAGCAGACATGGGGAGGTGAGTTCTACACAAGTGTGGATTTCAAATACCAAGTGAACAAATAATCTGGGCCAAAATGTAAATGATGCATGTAATTTCCTGCAAACCTTGCAGGCTGGTCCACTGAATGTCTGCAGGAATGGGGCGCTTACATGAAGCTGGCCATTCCAAGTCTACTTATGATCTGCTTTGAATGGTGGATCTGGGATCTTGGTGGTTTCCTTGCTGGTCAGTGTTATTTACCAGGCACACACACACACACACACACACACACACACACACACACACACACACACACACACACACACACACACACACACACACACACACACACACACACACACACACATGGCCCAGTACAGACAATTGTTTAAAACATGCTTTCTCAAGAACCCCTCCAATGAAAATCCAGCAGTTTTTTTTTACCTATTACATACTGTGTAACTACCATGGCAGAGCATTTCTGCCTTGGAGCTGAAGTGTACCAATGACAAAAACAGAGTGACAGTGTCTCAGAAACTTAGATTCAGACTGCTAGGGTTTCATATGGAACAAATCTAAGAAAACAGTACATTCTACTTGTCTTTTTGGGGTAGCTTGTCATAACTGGCCTCTGGGAAAAAGGATTATCTATCATTAAAAGCACATTACTAACTGTGTGATAACTGTTTTGACTTTGAAATTGCTGTTGTAGAGAGTCGCTTCTTCTTTTGTTTCTTCTGTTATTCCAATATAAATATTATAAGTTATGCAGCATGGATTAAAATTATGAGATGAGCCTGCTCATGCTGGAGGTGAACAAATTGTCAGATTGCTGGAGGTTGGAGTTGGAGAGGAGCATATTTGCATATTTACAGATCTACACATATAGGAAGCAAATGTTCCACTATAGGGCATAAAATAATTATTTTCATAGAGTAACCATCTAAATAATATAAATTCTGATGAAGGGGTTGAGTTTCAGTGATTTAATGAATGCCAGGAAAGAATTATTGAATATTTTTGTATAAAATCAATAAATAAAATAAAAGCCAAAATGTTGACTAATTATCCTTCTGTAAAAACAAATCTACACTCTTGTCAGTTGCTTGATAATATTTTGAATCATGTTCCACTGATTATACAGTTCTGTTATATTGTACATACTTATTTCCAGATGGTATTTGTTTAGTGTCCGTACTAGTGCTGCTCAATGGCCAAATCATTAAACTTCAAATGCTGTAAAATGTTCTGGTTTTGATGTGCACACATTTCTGCTAAAGGTTCATCATGGAAAATGAATCATTCAAAAGATCTGACCTCATTGTGACATTTTTTTGTCGCTGTCTGTATGCAGCTTCCTGCTTGTGTAAAGATTTTCACATTCATGCATAGCAGAAAAACCTTTATGAACCTTTGTGCCTGGCTTGATTTCTAAATCTGTCTAAATAATATCAGGTTTACTTGGTGAAGTGGATCTTGCTGCTCAGCATGTGTTGATGGAAATAGGAACCATTATATACATGGTATGGATCATCCATTTATACACCTGAACACATGCAACTTATTATTTAGCAATAATTCTGCACTTTAGTAAATCTGCTTATTCACTGTCAGATCAGTACACATTAACTGATGTCATAAACTAATATGTGGTCCTTGTAGTTCCCTTTAGGTGTCCATGCAGCTGCCTGTGTGCGTGTTGGGAATGCTCTGGGGGCTGGGAACACTACCAGAGCTTTAGTCTCCTGCAAAGTAGCCTTAGTTCTGTCAGGTATTAAGATAAATATATATTTATTTGAAAATTCAAACACATGTAGGTGATAATAAAGGACTTATATTGCCTCACTGTATATGTAATGTCTCTATAGGAGTGCTTGCTGTTTTCCAGGGTATTGTTGTTGCTTGCTGTAAGTCAGTCATTGCCTTCATATTTACCTCTGATGTGTGAGTATCACAGCAACATACACATTCAAGGCTGCAAAACGTAAGGTAACTCTGTTTTAATGGTCTTATTCTGCTTTCTGCAGCAACATTGTGGCGATTGTGTCAGAAAACCTCACAGTGTACATATTTCTACAGTTCTTTGATGCACTTCTGGTATGTCTTTACAGAAAACAATGTTCTCATTTTACTTTACACAGAATAATTCACAGCGATGGTTGCGTGCTTTGTTGAATAAAAACTTTAATTTTGTTTCTTTTCAAACTGTGTGTCCTTTCAGTGCGTCTGCTCAGGGATTCTTGTAGGAGCTGGGATGCAGAAAATTGCTGCCATCTCCAACCTGGTTGGTTACTACTGTATCGGCCTGCCAGTGGGAATAGCTCTGATGTTTGCTGCCAAGCTGAGGATATTAGGTAATGCTTTCATTCCATGGTAGACATGTTTCTATGAACAAGCTATAACTTAAATGCTACAGCTGCCCGGGATGCTGTAGAGGTTCACATGTTAGCACCGTTGCCTCACAGCAAAAAGGTTTGTTTTTCAAAGCTTATGATCAGCCGGTTCCTTTCTGCAAATGTTTGCCTGTGAAGGTTTTCTCCAGATGCTCAGTCATGCATGTTAGGTTAAGGGTTTAGGTATGGATGGGAATGTTAGCCCAGTGATAGACTGGTGACCTGGCCAGGGTGTACTCAAACCTCTTCAACAAAGTCAGCTGGGAAAAGGTCCATCCTTCTGGTGACCACAGTTGGATAAATGCTTAAGAAAATGGATGGACTCAATAGCATAACATCAAAGGATGTTTTGAAGCAGGACTTTGGAGAACAAAGGCTGGAATGCTCAGGATATGGTACGAGGGTAGTTTGGTAAAGAGATGGGATACACAATGGAGAAAGGGCAAAAAGACAGAGGTGAATTGACATTAGGGCAAGACAAGTAACAAAACAGGTGATTATGATGCTGATAGCTAAATATAGCGCAGGAAACACTTAAGCCATAACTACCATGATACTGTGAAGCAACAACAAGTAAATAAGCAACACAGAAAGTTATAATTTCGGCATTCATGCCAAGCTCAAGCATTCATGCACTCTTCCCCCAATGAAAGAATTGGCTGTTCAGGCACAGGCACAGCTTCTGGACACTGAAGCACAGTCAAGCCATGGTGTGTCCACTTTGTATGAACATGTGGTCTCACAGTCTACAGCTGTTAATAAGCAGAGCCAGCTGTCAGCTTGGCTGTGTCTTTAAGTACTCTTTGTATAACCAGTTTTATCAGTAATGTTTAGTTCTTGCATACACTTGAGAATATTTCTGAATGTGTGTGTTTGAATTTATATTCCTCCTTTCAGGTTTGTGGCTGGGCCTCCTTATATGTGTTGTTATTGAAACAGTGTTATTCCTGATTCTGATCTTCAAACTCAACTGGAAAAAAGTCACACACAAGGTAGGATGCTCTTGGCTTTCTCTAAAAGCATCAGTTTAGCATTTCTGAGGGAAATCTTTGGTCCATTCTAAGCTCCCTCGAGTTTTGGCAGCACCTGAGGTTTTTAGCTGTATGTAGTTGCCAAATATATTTGTTTTTAATTTGAGAACTTTTGTTTTTCTTTGGCTTTGCTTTAATTTTTTCACTTTCACAAAAATAGATAAGAAATAAAAGACAAGACAAAAATATGCACATGCACATATTGCATGTAATACATTTTTAAGTAACTTGTCCTGTCCAACAGCTTTAGTAAGCACAGCCATGATCTGAATGCCCTGTTGTGCCAAACACATTTGCTGAGTTGAGCTCAATAAACTCTGTATGCAGTAGGTTCATCTTTTTAGCCAATTTATTTTTATTGTTTTATTATGGTAGCAAATAGGGCTGCAACTATCAGTTATTTTAATAACCGAGTATTCTATCGATTATTCAATCGATTAATCGAGTAATGGGATAAAAAATACTTTTGTCTTATTAACTTATCTGCATATTTAAACTTCTGTACTGCAGTTTTTGTTATGTGAAACAAAAAAAACAAAAGTAATTTTTTCTTCACGTTGACACTTGTTGATCAGGTGGCTTTAATAAGGACCTCCAGCAGTTTCCCAGCAAAGGTTAAACTGGTGGTTACAGGAACAACCGCTGCTTCTTTGGACACTAGAAAAACGTTTCCTTTTGCTTCACCTGAGCTCACCGTCACTGTAATGGCGCTAGGTCTTTGCGCTTGCAGCGCGTGTGTAGGCAGACTGCACGTAAAACAACTGCTGCTGTTGCACAAGCGTAATGTTGTAACGCTTTGTATTTTTAAGCATCCTCCTAAATATGTTTCCATTGTAGGTCTATTTTTAGTCATTAATCACGGATTAAAGCATAAATATTTTGACGGAGCCCATCGATTCTGAACGGGTGACAGTTACTCGAGGAATCGTTGCAGCCCTAGTAGTAGTGGATTTTTTTTTGAGTTACCTACGAATACTCAGATGTGGCAAGAGAACAGACATTCTTTACTGAAGTAGAATTACAAGTAGCTGTGTTAAAAATATACTCAGGTAAAAGAAGTAGTACTGATGCAACTGCTTTACTAAAAAAGCTACAAAGTGCAGGCTATACTCAAAGTATGAAAGTAAAAGTAACTCTTTAGAGGACATTTCTACCAAATTTTTTTGTGTGAAGCTATCTGAACCTGCTATATTAATATAATAACAAAATAATTTTACACGAAAATACAAACATTATTCCAATCTAAATTTTTATTCCAATGAATGCACTCAGCTTGAATCTGTTGTGTAGGACACAAGCTCTGAAAGGGGATTTTAAAAACAGCTCTATTTTTTTTTGCCTGCATTGTAGAAAGTGACTCTGCCTCTACACCTTAACACAAAAATTAGTGTAATCAGGGGTTAAAGTGTGATTCAGAAGGTGGAGGAACCCTAAGATCAGTTGTAGTGGCTCCGCATGGGGAGAAGAATCACAATTTGCTATTGTGAGTTCCAGTAAATTTTCTTGGTGTGCAGGCTGTGATCACCAGTGCTGCTGCTCTGAGGTTTACTGCTCTGTGTGGCTAAACTGAATTAAAAAAAATGTAGTTCACAAGCTAGCTCAGATGAATTCCATCACCTACACTGACAGTATACGTCAGGGGGTGTCAAACTCAATCACAGAGCGGCCAAAATTGAAAACACAGTCTAAGTCACGGCCAAAGAGTATTAACCTTTATTAAACAGTCTAAAATTGAAAATATTTTAATCAGCGATATGAATTTGTATGGCCATAATACAACAACTTTTTCTTCAACACATTGAATAAAATATATTTTTCTTCAAAAATAACATCAGGGAAAATGAGAACATTTCAAGCTGATGAAAATTTGCAAATTTCTTTTTTGATGTGATATCAGCACACCTGTGTGATAAGGCATGTAACCAAATTCAGAAGGTATTTCCTCCAGAAAAGACTGAAACTGCCAGTGATTTAAACTGTGTTGCGGTGCTTTTGACACGTTCCATCTTTAGGAATTCCCTGGTGTGTGATGCGTGGACAGTTCTTCTGTGCAGGTCTCCTGCACCTAATATTATTTGCTTCTTGAACCTCACTCTAACATGTTTTAGGCTCAACTGCGAGCTGGGAAGAAATTGCTGGTAACACCCGGACATCCTCCAAGGACAGGAATCAGTGAATCTATGGTGCAAGATATTCCTAACTGTCTGGACTCAGTAAGTACATAAACACTATGTGTGCTATGTATGTTCTCACATGTATATTAGTCATATCATATTGGGGCCACTCACAAACTCATTAACTGTATCTTTGCGCTGTGAAGGGCCTATCGGACAGCAGAGAAACTCCCAAAACAGATGGCTACAGTCCGATCAACACCCAGGATCAGGAGGTGAAAGCTGCTAATGTGGCAGGCGACAGTAAGGCTAATGCAAGAGGAACTGAACAGAGCAAAAACACCAAACCTCATGTGCTGCTTTCTTCCACTCAGCTGATTTTGCGTCGGGGAACAACCTTATTGGTGTCAGTTCTTATTTTGATTATAGGTGTTGCCTTTTATATTGCTTTCCCTGCACCAGAGCTGAGTGCACAGAGCAGGGCCAACTTTAGTCTGAACGGGGCCAATGACTCTACTCCCACACCGCTGACTCAACTGAACCTTACATTAGACTTCTAATATATATTTAACTTCCAAGTACTGACTTCTCATGGCTGCACATAGTTCTCACAGATGTTTTCCTGGAGAGAAAAGTGTTAAACTCCTTCCTATTTGCAGATCTTTTCACAAACCAGAGGTCTCATTTAGTAAAAACCTGATGTTTGCTACTGGTGCTACCTTGTGTAGAGAAAAATGTCTCAGTGCTGCACTGCTGAGCAAATCCACAGAAAGATGGAAGCAATATCAAATGAGAGGGAATCTGGCAGGATTAACAAAGGTCTTGACAAAAGATCATGTTTTAACCAGCTCACAGCTGAGATGTTTTAACTGGAGCAACAAGGTAGGTTACAAATCCTCACTGAAAAATCACACGGGCATCAACCAACAGATGTTTCTCACAGATAGCTTTTTGTTTTTCAACCTGTTCTTGACTCGATTTACATATTGCACTGTGAAATATATGTTGACGCTTACTGACCTCAAATCATTTTCTCATGTTTTAACTTTAAGATTGACTGTAAATATGTGATGCTAAATTTACATGTCTGTAAGTGAAATATAATTGTCACATTGTCTATTACTGTCAGTCTGGCAAGACAAATGCAATTAATAAATAATAAGCTGGCTCTGCTGCTCTTATAGATGAGTTACTATTAACTGCTGAGGTCATTATTTTCACATGAAAAACACAGGAAATAAAATTGCACAACCAGAAGAAGAACCAAAGGGAGGCCAATCCATGACTGATAGTGTTCCATTGTGTGTTTTTTTTGCCCAGGTATGCTATTACTGCACTCAAAGTGTGTTAGGAATCATTGTCATGCTGTAAAATGAAGCTGCTGCCAATCAGACACACTCCAGACGGTATTGCAGAATCAATACTGCTGAATCAAAATCTGATTACACTTTTCTGTATTCATAATTTCATTGATTTTGACAAGCTCTCCAACACCACTGGCTGAAATGCAGCTCCAAACCCTTTCACTGTGTTTTACAGATGGCTGTTGGACTGACCTCCTCCATACATACAGATGATGATTTGTACCAAAAATGTAAACTCTGGACTCATCACTCCATAAGATCTATTGCTTCTTTTGTCCTCCACTTGTCCAGTTTACTCAAATTTTTTTTAGGAACACACTGTTCTACACACTGTTCAAGATATACCAAATTTTCAAAAGAGATGGAAACAAATTATGTTGTGACAAGCTGCTAGTAACAAAGTACCTAAAGATACTATTTAAATTGTGTATTTGCTAAGTTGTATGATGTACAGTACATTGGTTCATTCCTTGAGTACATTTTAATGATTTATTTTTATGCTTGAATGATTCAAGGCCAATGGTCAGCAGTTTGTCTGTGTAGGTTCTCAGTCATTCAGGTCACAGTAGTCGCTGGAGCTTGAAAAAAGGGCGACTGGAATTCTTTTTGTTTCTCAAAGACGTTTCACCTCTCATCCAAAAAGCTTCTTTAGTTCTCGAGGTCATAGGTCAACAACATTTCTATGAAATTGTCAGATACTGTACATGGACTGGACTGAAAATAAATTAAAAAGCTTTGAAACTGAAAGACATTCCGAAAACATGGAGAACTTTAAATATGCAGAAATGAGGGGTGGCTCAAAACCTTTGCACAGTACCATATGTACAGGTTTTAGAGCAAAACTCTGTGTTGTCCGGGTGATATTTTTTTTTACTTGTGTCTCTAAGACAATTCCAAACAACATTATGCATGTATTCCAAAAGCACACCCCAATAGTAAACCGGTGCAGGTGATGAATGGGCCTGCCTGGACTCCAGAGCTGTCCCGCCTTAAAACATTTTGTACACATGAAAAATACAACAAAGGAGTCCCCAAACTGCCACACAGATGAAATTCCAAGCAACTGCAGAGAACCATTTTGCTTTCAAAGCTACAGCTGCTGACTTCCTCAGTTATCAAAACCTTACTGGCTGCAGTTAAAACTAAACGTGTGGCCACACAGTGGGCTACATTCTGTTCCACCTATTTGAAAGCGTGTGGCTGGCATTGAATTTAAAATGAGAACAAATTTCTCAAAAAATGAGGAAATGTGTTCGTTTCAACATTCAGTATTATTTCAATTTAAGTACAGGTGCTTAATTATTTGCACATCATTGTGCAAATCATTCAAATCAACATTAACCAGGGTCCCTTCTTAATAGGGTTGCATTAAATGGAGCCATAATTTAACTTGGATTCAAGAATATTATTGTGCTGTGTGTTTTACACAACCAAGAAGTTAATATGAGATTCCTTTAGTGACTAAGTTGCAGTCTAAAGATACTGACAGCAAATCTTTAAACAGTCACTTTTCACTTGTTAATGATGCCGCAGCGTGTTACTGATTGCAGTCTCTGGAGGTGAGCAGACCAAGATTATGGTCTCTGTGAGGAGCCTGTGGCAATATCTCCGCTGATGAGCAAGACTGAATAGCTCAGATGACGCTGTAACCTTGTATGAATCAAACCTGATTTACATGTTGAATAATGATGAATTAATATGAAAGTTTTTTTTTTAAAATCTTATTGTTGCAAACATGAGACTGTAGCAAGTGCAGGGCCTTGTGTTGTGCTTTAACCTGTGTGACTGTCCATTAGCTGCTTGAGATCAATGTTCAACTGTCAGCAGCAGTACAAATAAAATCAAATATAGTGGGGTAGTAGGAAAATACGCTCCTCCAATTCTGCATTCACTTAAGACAGACTATAAAGGGAGAACCCAGCTAGCCAGGCTCTGTCCAAAATTA
This sequence comes from Bujurquina vittata, assembly GCA_015106715.1. Classification (NCBI taxonomy): domain Eukaryota; kingdom Metazoa; phylum Chordata; class Actinopteri; order Cichliformes; family Cichlidae; genus Bujurquina; species Bujurquina vittata. Next base: position 22,668 of record VUQK01007304.1, on the reverse strand, counting down.
ATAAAAATTGGGCATAATTGGTAAGATAGCGAGATTTAGAGGCATATAAAGGCAGCAGTGTAGCCTGTTTCTAACCTTTGTGCTAGCTGATTTCAGGCTAACCTTACATATTACAGACAGACAGTTAATTTATTTAATTAATAGCTGTGTACAAACACCACATATGCATGCGAAAATCGCACATGGGTAACTGTTAAGCAGGTTGAATCTAAATTTATGAGCAGGCTGCGACTGTGAGCTGGTTATCTGCTCGGGCAGAGGGAACAGGTGGTTGATTTGCTCAGGGTGACATGTCTTTATCCAACCAGCATGTTACAGTGAGCGCATGCAGGCCTTTCATTATCATCAAATTTGGCAACACAGATCAAAGGGAAGAAAGATAAACCGAGCAAGAGAGTAGCATTTCTGTCTTTTGATGATGAAAGCACACATCCACTGATGTGCTGTAGCCTAAATATAAGCTTTAATCATGTTATTTCTAATTGTGGCATCCATTCAGGCTATAAATTGGAGGACGGGAAAATGTATTTTTTTCAGTCTCGATTGGAGCTCAGCTTACGCAGCATGTTCCTATAAAAAAAAGAGGAAGGCTTGTCTATACAGTAGCTATTTTTTCAGTCTGGCTTTTCATTGGCAGTCTTAGTTAAGGCCTGTTTCTTGCTAGATTTTTCTAACTATGGATTAAATTAGAGCTAGAAACTGACCTGAAATACTGTTACTAAAATGGCAATCAGCTAGTATTCTCCGACTTTAAAGACATTTTGCTTGTGCAGTAATGGCTGTAGTAAAAGCTACTGTATCATTCACCACCAAGAGGTGTTTGACTTTTACAGTGTTCAGTAATTACTGTTTATTCAAATGTTGCTATTTCCCGTCTCATGCAATAAGTGCAGAAAAAATATGGCCTAAAATTTTATAAAAGTTGGATTGAATATTTTAAATGATGAATTAGTTGCGATGGGGCAATTCACAGTTTTCACAGTCATCCTAATTAATTCATATTGTGGGTGCAGGCAGAACTTCATAATCATACTGCGATAAATATTAAGCTGCTTTATGGGGTGTGCGTTACTGTGATATATGAAACATATACTCTCAAAAGCAGACTTAGAAGTTTGTTTTGTGCTGCACACATTATTTAATCACTTTTTAAGCACTCCGATGAGAAGCTCACTGATGAAACCTCCAGCAGCAATAATGACAAACATTAGCAGCACGGTGGCACCACGCTATAACACCAGCTGCCTCACAGATAAGGTCACGTCACCCAAAGTCTTCTGATCTGAACTAAATTATGTTTTTTTTTTTCAAAAGTAGTCTAAAAGACACCAAAACACAGATGCCAGATCTTAAACAGATCAGATCACATTTGCACTGGATTAAGTAAATTTCTTACAATCATATGAAAAAGAAAGATTTCACAGGATTCTGTGCTGTCCTGTGAAACACTAAGTGTTCCCTCACTGGTTCCATATTTAATTAATACACTTACACTCTTAATTAGGAATTAAGAGTGTACGTAGCAGCCAGGTGCTGATAATCAAATGTCCTTGATTAACTGATCATCAGTAAGTGTGAGCAAATATAAGAAAATATTGGCTATTTTGCTGGTCTGGAGCATTCATTAATGCATTAACACAATACCAAAATCTTTCCAGGGGCCCAATTCAGCTAAATTGATCCCAATTTCAGACTGTGCAATGCTCAGAGAAATAGCCAAAAATCCAAGACTCCACAGGCCTCAGTTAGCATGTTAAATGTTAAAGCTCATGACAGTATAATTAGAAAAAGACGAGTAGGGCTTCCAGGAGAAAGCCTCTTCTCTCTAAGAAGAACACGGCAGCACAGCTTAGGTTTGCAAAGTTGCATCGGAGAAAACCACAAAACGTCTGGAACAATGTCCTTTGGAGAGATGAGACCAAAGTGGAGATGTTTGGCCACAATGCACAGCAGCTCATTTGTTGAAAACAAACACCTCATACCTCACAGCACAGAGTGGACGACGTCCCCTCAGACGCAGCCGCCCGGGAAGCAGAAGAACATCATATCAAAGATGCCCTGAGTAAATGTGGGCATTTGTCAAACCTGTGAAGGCAGCTAAAGAACGCTTCAGGCAATCCAGGAGAAAAAAACTACAACTGTTGCCTAAGCAAAAACCTTTGGTCATCTCTTATGTGTCAGGAATATCATAACGGCTGAGGCACATTTTTTTCAAAATACCACATCTCTGTAGTTTTCAGATGTTCTTTCTTCCAATTTAGTTTACACAGGAAAACTATAAAAATATGGACTGTATTGAAACCCAAGATAAAATCCTGGTCCAAAGCCCTGCAGCAGAGGTGGAAAGTGATCAATTAGTTTCAGTGTGAATACAATTCAACTATCACCTTTTATTTAGAGTATAAATATCTTGTACAAGCTAACTGTTTAGCTATTTTGAGCAAAAAAAGAAGAAGAAGAAGAAAAAAAAAAGAAAGAGTCCCTTTTCCCTTTCTTTCCACTACATAATTTGAAAAATTTGAGGGCAAGTACCGGTATATCTAGTAAGCTTACCAGCCCATGTAGGTTTGTGCAGCCCTCTAAAGCAGATGTATACAAACAGGAACACAACCAGGGAGCACTGCGAGATGGCACTGGCAGCTGCAGAGCTGCTTGAATGTTAAGCAACAGAAAAGTAGAAAAGGAAAGTCGCTGCCAGTTGCACATACAAAGAAGTCCTCAGATTAAGCATTCAGCTGACTATTAGTAATCAACATAATATTGCTTTCAAAAGCTTATTCTGATTAGTTTAAAATATCAACAAAGGGGCACAGGGAGTGATGGTGTGTACTTACGCAATCCCCAGATCCAGACTGCTGAGGAAGATGTAATTGATAACAGCATTTAAAGCGTTCTCCATGGCTCCGGATATCACCTGGGGCTACACGAGGCCCTGTGAGTCAAAGCAAACTCTATGGAAAAACTCAGTATTTCAGTGCACCTGCTGTTATTTTTGTTTCTTTCTCACAGTACATATTTCTTTCTAACAACACACAAAACAAAAGTAATAGCCAACTCCATGGCATCTCATTATTATTTTGTTTTGCACCACTGTTTTACAGTCATCAAATGCACCTGATTCTGAAGATACCTCCCCTGCAGCTGCTACATGAAGGCAGACTGCAGAATCCAACGTGTTGAATGAGGTTAATTAGTTTGATAATGCAACACATTATGGACGGAAATACAAAAGGCATTAGGAAAAAGCGTGGAGGCAGCTGAACTCACTGGCAGAGATGGCATAAAGATATTCACAAACAGCTGTGAGATCCTTTATGAAAGACAGAAAAGGTGAGATTGTAAGTGCAGAAATGATACTGAATAACTTGATGAGTAAAACGTAATCACAAGTTTGAAAACGCACGCTGTGAAAACAGCAGTAACTGCTAAAAACTGACCTGACTGTATAAATAAGCTGAATTGTGAGTACCTGGGATATGACAGTATCAAATGTTGTTCTCAAACCACAGCCAGTGGAAATACCTGTGATATTTATCACAGGTATTGAATAACAGAAGAAATACAGGTTCAATTCCAGCATGGTACCATGATAGGATGCCACCTGTGCAACAAGTCCAGTCGGGAAATTTCCATGCTACTAAATATTCCACAGTCAACTGTTAGTGGTATAACAAACTGGAAGCAATTGGGATGGAAGAATCTCAGCCACAAAAGTGTAGGTCACGTAAAATCACAGAGTGGGGTTGGCGGATGCTGAGGTGCATAGTGCACAGATGTGGGGTTGGATTTCAGGAGTTGGGCTCGGCCCCCTTAGTTGCAGTGAAAGGACCTTATACCCTACGGATTAAGAATGGGATGTCGCTCAAGATTTTATGTGTGTGAAGGCACATGAGTGAATAGTGTAGCTCACTGCTATTGCTAGCACCAGCCCAGCCAACTCCATTCTCTCCAGGTGACCACAGAACACCATGCTGACGAAGCTGATCAGAAAACTCATCAACTGTGAAATGAACTGAAAAAGCAAAATCAAGCTCTTTCATTTTCATAACAACGAAAAGCTAAATGAATGTCACTGAACATAAATGAAATATTACACTTAAAATTCAACACATAAAGTAGCTGGGTGGGTTATTATTCTTAAAAGAAACATTAATTCAAGAGGCCTTGAAATATGAAAAAAAAGTTCTTATTTGCTCTGGCAGCTGACATGTGTCATGCTTTGGTATTGCTGTAGCTCCTTTGTATTTCTAAATGTCTTTTACTACTTCTCCTTTCTTTAGAAAGTAGTTCTTGTGATTGCTGGTGTAGGTTTTTGACAGGTTTTTGGCATCAAAAGGTTTGGACAAAGGAAACTAAATGCCCTCATCTATCAAGTTCTGGCTTTGTGCAATGAATAGCACTCAGTGAAAAGTGGATACATGTTGGGCTGCAAAACTATTTTCCTCCTCACAGTTATAATTTTCTGTTGAGGAGGCACTTGTAAATGTGCCTTATTTCCCGTGGAGACCATTGTTTGAAAAATATCTGTGATTTAACATTTGCTATCATAATGCATAGACAAGTCTATGAATTTGAGATTATGGGAGATATATTGTAAGGAGTTTAGGGCAGTGTTTTAATTTATATTCATTTGCATATTGTGCATAACCTGGAACTTCTAGAACATTTTCATGTTCTAGGATAATAGATCCTAGTTTTCTACTACACTGCTAAAAAACTAAAGAAGGACTTGATCACACAAAGGCAGTTAAACTTCTTAGATATCTGTCAGGTTAGGAAGCACAAACCATTGTGGATCAGTTTCTCTTGCTTTGATGCAAATGAATGTGACAGCAAATGCACTACCGAGGCAACAAACAAGACAACCCCCACCAAGAAGGAATAGCTTTGCAGGTGGTGGCCACAGATTATTGCTCTCTCCTTGTTCCTCGTAAGTGATTTTTCTCTAATTTTGCTTTTTGCTAGATTCCTTGTCAGTACTAGTAAAATTTATAGCTGGAACTCATTCAGGTTGCAGAGGTAGTCCAGGTCCACCAGGATGACTCATCCTTACATCACAAACAAGGGTTTTCTGTGTCTCCCAGCATGGTCTTGAGCATTAGGAGGAGATAAAAGCAGAGCTGGACAGGGCCATAGAAAGGCATCAACCCCACAGCAGGACTGGTATTTTTTTCGTTGTACTGTATGAGGATGAGCATGATCTCCAGTGGGATATTCATGTGTATTTGTTATGACCAAACTGTCAGAAAAATGCACTGTGAACATGGCATAAGGTCCCATCCTGAGGGATATCTGGGACCTGCGCTCACAGACCAGCACCTAGCAGAGTGATTGGCATTTGGCTGAAAACAGTAGAACTGGCAGATATGCCAATGGTGCCTCTTCATAGACGAGAAAATGTTCACACTGACATGTTACAGGCATGAAAGAGTCTGGAGATGCCATGACAAACGCCATGTTGCATGCAGCACACCGATGGTGAACCTGTCTATTCTGGTGTTCTCTGGTGATTGCTAATTGTACTGCATGGTGCTTGGTTGTGAGCACTAAATAAAGTGGTTCCCTCACGCCACCCTCATGGAGTTTATTTCCAGGGATGGAAAGTAACAAAGTACTTACTGTACTGTACTTATGTCGACTTTTCGTTATCTGTACTTTACTTACATGTACTTTGCATTTATTTTTCTGATGACTTTACTTTACTCCCTGCATCTATACAGAAATATCTGTACTTTCTTCTCCTTATATTTTCAAAACATGCTCGTTAATTTAGGTTTAACGCATTTGATGGAAGTTTTTATTTCACATCGCTGCACGCCTTCAAACATCAAACCAAGCTGAGCCAAAATGGAGGGAACAGTAATGAATAAAATACAATCCTGTTGGTGTATCCATCACATAGAGACATGAAATATCTAAAAGATATATAATTTATGCATCATTTACAGTGCTATACTCAGGGGTTAAAGTGGGCTGGTGGCATGCAAAAAAGTGTCTGGCTGTATTTAAGCCACTTTCTGACCTGTAATCTATGAAAAATATGTCTAATACAAATCTCGTGAATTATATCATCATTTTGAGTGACAAACAACACTCCTGTCACGAGGTTGAAGGTTCAGTCCGTTTTTGGCAAAGTGACTAATATATTCTTTATTTATTATTGACATTAAACATGTTTTTTTTTTTTAAAAAAATAGAGATCTTGCCTAGAGGGCAGCAGAAATTACAAAAAGTATACTACAATTCTATAACGATATTGTAAGTGGGTGAAAAGGACAAGATACAATAATGCAGTCATAAATATACTTGCAGAACAATTTATTTCTTTATTTCATGTATAGGCCAGCCATACATTCTGTTGATTACAGCTTATTTACCAATATAAGCAAACACATAAAAAACGCACTGAAACATCGGAAATCACCTTCTGGGAGATGAACACTTTTTAGCACAACACCGGAATGATCCGGGTTTGCGTTTTTGCAGCACAGTCAGCACCGTTGTCCTGAATTCTAATCCGCCTTGGCCCTGGCCTTTCTGTGTGGAGTTTGTATGGTCTCCCCCAGACATGCAGTTACTGGGGTTAGGGTTAATTGGTGATTCTAAATTGCCCATCGTTGTGAGTGTGAATGGTTGTCTGTCTGGCCACCTGTACAGGGTGTGCCCTGCCTGCCGCCCTATGATAGCTGGGATAGGCTCCAGCCCCGTGCCCGTGATCTTGAAAAGGATAAACAAAAGAGAATGGATGGATGGATAAATGGATGGATGGCGTTTTTTGTCCATAAGTTCTGGTCACAGAGTGAACATAAGGAGAGAAATGTTTTTCAAGTGGCAGGTAATTTCAAAAGCAAAGTTTCTACCTACTTGAGTAAATCATTGTTGCAAACCATTCCCTTTTTAGTGGTTCTCTTGTTGTTGCCTCTCCAGTGCACCTGGTTTGTGTCAATATGCACCATAGCTTCTTCACAATTTTGTTCATTACTGTGATAACAATGCGGTTGTTGCATTAAAAATCATTGCTGGGCTAAAATAAATCCCATTTTAAAGTAACAAACTTAAAGCATTCATTAACGACTACAATGGAAACTACTGAATATTCAATTCTACTTAACTGTTCCTATATCTATTAAGACTCACTCAATCTCAGTGTAATTGCAGTGGCGCAGTACCATTAGATTTGTTCGGACTGGCGGGGGGAAATTTTGTCAGCTGTTTCAACTAACAGGTTTTAAAAGCTGAACTGCTTCATGCTGGTAGTCCAACACTTGATGCTTTTCAGGCAGGTTTTGAGGGATGAGTAACCAAAGTGCAACTGGAGAAGCAATTTGTCTGTTTTGGACTGACCAATCACCCCTTTATATTTACTTTCGGGTGCTAAATCTTCCATACTGAAATGAGATTTGGCAGAAAACAGAACTCGGTCCCAACCTAAATGATGTTTGTACAGTGCATTCCCTTCAGACAATGTGAAGGAGGCTGAAAGTAATCAATAACCAATTACCAGAGTATTAATCAATAACCAAGGCTATGCTTGCTCCTTGTCTGTGAAAGTGGACATGCACTGTATATAAGAGTAGTGATCTCACTTCTCACCACCCCAACCCACCAAAGAGCTGATCCACCAAAAAGCTTGTCCACTCCACCAGCAAGCTGTGCCAATAATAAGGCAGATCAGTGAACCATCACTGATCTTTGGTTTTCAAAGGGTTAATTTGCATGTCTATATTTAAACAGCAACAGGGTAAAACAGTGTTCATCCTGCACTTTATTGGATATTACAGGGGCAGATGTAACAGTTGTGACAACTTATTAATACAGTGAAGAAGTCTTCAGTATTCCTTTATGAATTACAATTTAGTCTCAAAGTGAATGCAGAATTAAATAAAAAGCAAGCTTTATTAAAAATCCAATAAATACATAAAAACAAAAATGCAATTAATATAAAAAATCCCTTAAATACAAAAATAACAAAACATAAAGGCTAGGAATCACAAAATCTCACACAAGGCAAACAAGGAAGACATGTAGGGTTGATTAGGGAAGTTGAAAAACGTGTGGGGAAAGTAGCCCTAGAGATGCAGGCAGTCATTACAATGAAGGAGAAGGAAGTAAAACTCAAAACAGGACACAGGAGACACAACTAACTACCAGTAGAAAACAGGAAATGAACAACAACCATAACTGAAACAAGGAATTGTTGAGGCATAAATGAAGTAATACAAGGGGTAACACACAAAGGCAAGACCGAGACACAAAAAGAACTAAATGGAAATAACAAACTCAATAGGACCAAAGCCGAGTGGAAAAAACAAAACAAAACATGGATTCAAAACCCACACTAGAACAGTAGATCACCTTATCAAGAATTCAGCTCTATAAAACAATAAACATTACCAAGAACACAACAGGACACACAAAATGAATTCCAAAAAGGACTCAAAACATCATTCTGACAATAATAAAAAACAGAACATAATAAACGCAACAAAAACACAATAACCCAACAACTCCGTAGAAACTCAAAACCCAGGAGTATGACAAAGGGAGCATTATTATTAAAATCAAAGAAGAATTAAACATTGCAGGTAAGTGACACATTATCCTTGGTACTCGACATGTACTGAGGGATTAAATAGACACTGTCACTGGTTGCAATGGATTAGCCTTCTCTGGTCTCTGTGGATTTGGTCTCTTTCTTCCTTTGAGGATCCTATGTTGCCACATAAGCTTTTCTTTTTACCACGTTATGCCATTGCTGAAGCCAAAACAATTCAGATATTTTTCTCCTAAGGCACTAATATTACCATAAAGATGGGTGATTACATACAGTCATGTGAAAAAAAAGAAATTATTCACTAGACTATGCAGGGCTGTGGAAAACTAAGTAAAACCTTTCTGCTTGTATAGGAGTTAAGAGGATAAAAAGCAACCAGGTGCTGCTAATCAAACGCACTTCATTAATTGATCATCAACAAGTATGAGCACCTCTAAAAATGCAGAAGGCTGGCCAGTTTGCTGGTCTGGAGTTAACACAGTGTTACAACCTTTCCAGGAACTGAAGTGCTGAGCACCTTCCAGTCAGTGAGTTAACCATCAGCTCCTCTGTATACCAAAGAATTCAAATGTGGGGTCATCTGTCTGACAGCTAAAGCTCATGCAGTAGAAGAATGATCCCAAGCGCAGCAGGAAAACTACAGCAACAGTCAAGGTGCTGCAATGGCGCAGTCAAAATCCAGACCTCAACTTGACTGAAATTCTGTGGTGGGTTTTGATTCCCGCCACAGAATTTGCCCACAAACCTCAACGAGCTGAAGCAACATTGTAAAGCAGAGTGTGCCAGATTTCCTCCACAAGGATGTGAGACACTTATAAAGTCATCCTGAAAATGATTGCTTCAAGTCATTGCTGCTAAAGGTGATTCTACAAGCTACTGAATCATGAGCTGTACCTTTTCACAGGACTGCCTGGAGTCCTGGACTTCTTTTATCACACGGCTGTAAATAAAGTAATTTGATTAGATCATCCCTAAGTAAAGAAATAACATTGGAGGAATTATTAACTACTGCGTAATCTCACCAGCAATATATCACATTATCTCAATATTTCACCAGCAACATAGTTAACTAATATTGAGCTAAAGGTTTGCAATCAAGACTTTCCTTTATCTTTATGTCTGAATGAATCATTTTAGCAGAATACTCTGATGCAATCATAAGACCAATACTTTTTTTTGTATATCTCTACTTAGTCAAAGCAGAGATATAAAAAGAACTGGACCTATGTTTTTCAGAGACAGACTACGCCCCCCACCACCACCCCTCCCCTCACTGAGGTAAATCACTGAGTCACTGCCACTGTAAAGCTTCGTGCATGCCAACCTGTATTCTGACAACCTGACAACTCATCGTGTAGTATGTTCATGTCCTTTTCTGCCCTAGTAACACCTCTCAGTGAGGCATTTCTCTCTCCAGCTGTGGCTATGAAAACCTCCCATTGGGTGGTGCTGTTTTGCTCTTGAGGAAATTCAAATGCACAAAATTTCTGGCACCAGCACCAGACTGCTTAACTGAACTTTGAATGGATTTCTTACCATTGAATCAATTAATAAATATTTGTCTTTTCTTCAGCTAATTTTGAATCCTTGAGGAGGATCCCAAGGAGCCCTTCAACATACTGTCAAACATTCATTTAGTTTTTGCAGTTTTTGCTGTCTTCACCTTGGGGGCCAAATGGAGATGAGAATAAGAGAAAAAAGGAAGGAAAATTAGCAGAGGCCAACGGGAGAGGAAGGGGTGACACCTAATGTAGGCTCTCATTCATTTTCCTGGTTCAGTGATGCAGCAAGGCCCAACGGGTCCACCCACTCACCAAATTGTATTCCTCTGTCTCCCCCATCCCATCCACATGCACAGAATCACACACACGTAAATATGCTCCACCAACCAGCGGGGCCGGCGTCCGCCATGACGTCACACTGCAGTTCTTCTCGGGCTCCACTGGATGACAGTGGCAATTCGCCGCTTACACACGATGAGCCGTCATTCTTAATGGCGCCCGCTCAGAGTGTGTGTACGTGAGTCCATTCGTGTATGTGTTTGTGTGCATTTGGGTGGGGTTTGCATCGGATGGGTAGCGATGGGGTATTGAAGAGGTGGAGAGGGTTTATTGGAGGGGGTAGGTGGGTTGATGAAGGTGTAGGAGGCGGGGGCGGGCAGTAAAAATCGCAAATGAGAGGAAATTGTTTTGAGTCAGAGCAGATTTGGTGGAGAGAGATAAGGGCTGATGACGGTGGCGGTGGTGTGATTAGGATTAGGGGGGGGGGTAGGGGTTTGAAAGGAGTAGAAGGTTGTGGTGGAGGTGGTAGCGGCGGTGGTGGGAAGGAGGAGGAAGAGGACGGTGGGGTGGTGGGTGAGAGCATCTGCACGCTCCATACAACTGTGTATGTGTTGGAGTGTGCGTTTATCTGCGTCTAGGTGGTGAAATTTTCCTCCTGAGCATGAGCGAGTGGAATTGAGGGAAAGATGAGGAGATGGGTGGTACAGATAATGGCCGCCACAGAGAACGGGACGAGGGCAGAGGGTGTCACGCAGAAAGATAGAGTGTGATGGAACAAGAAAGAGTGGATGAGACAAAAGAAGTGGACGTTTGATAGAGACGCAAAAAACCAAAAAGATAGAGTGGAGAGGATGCAGAGAAAGTGGGATGGGGGGGTGGGGGGCTGCAGGCCGTGGATGAGAGGAGAGACATTGAAAGAGTGCCAGAGTGATTTTTGTCATGTTCTCCACCCCCCTCCCCTCCATTTGTTGGTTATGTTGTGGGTAGCTTTGGCGGCGAGAGCTTTAGGGGTTTTAGAGTGAACAGTGACGCAGAGGGACTCGCCGCGTCTGCTCCAGCTGATAATGACGATGCCTAAAAACGATAACGATAATAAGTAGCTTCTCGTGGAACCCTAAAACCGCCGGCACGTGACGCATACGTCACAGGCTATCACACACGACACGCTGGACACACAGACATGGCTATCTCGTGTTGGCAGAGTGTGCGAGGGTGGTCAGAGGGAGCGAGCGAGACACAAAGAGAGACACGGGTGGAAACGGAGAGAAAAAGGGGTGCGGGGAGGAAAAGAGATTAGAGTCTGTCACCTGCATATACTTGACATTCGCGTATGGGACGGACGTGTAGGAGCTGAAAGTGAAAAACAAAATGAATGCATTTATAGCTGCCCCTATTGTATGTGGGCAATCTTGTGTAATTTTGCTTTTATCAGTACAGAGAGAAAAAAAAATCAAAGGGAGCCACTCAGAGAAAGCTGAACCCTACTGCGAAGCATTATTTTGAAATGAGGTAAAAGCTGAATGAGATGGTGGGAGGTGTTGGGTGGGGTTGGTGGGGGGTTGTGGGGAGTGGAGGGGAGTGGGGGGGGGGGGTTAACATCATTTTGACCACATTTTCAGTTTAAATCCACACAATGTCAAGCACGTCATTTGAATTTTGGACTTTGCAACAAAAAAGGAACCAATAATTGAAGCGTGGACTCATCTGACTGAAAAATGACGATACAGATGAAAAGTAATTCAGCCATGACTAAAGCAGAAGAAAATTTTGCTGTCTGCTCTTTTGATGATGTACGAGCCATTGAGTTTCTTTGGTGAGTCATATAGAAATTATTTGAAACAGTCACAGCAATCAAATTGTAAAGTAGGCGCTATAAATACGCTTGGATGTTTTGGGAATTTAAACTCCCGTCAGCTTTGCGAGGATGGACTGCAGAGGCAGCGTGGGGAATGGTAGCCTTCAAAAACAAATTACACACATGACATGTAGCTGTGGAGCCTCTCAGGTAATTAGATTAGACTATGCCTTAATCAATTCCATGTCTGACCTGCTACAACAGGCATCAAAAGACCACATTATAATTCCACTGTTGATTTAACAGTCCTATTGCAACGGACGAGCCTTCTCAAATGCCACCAACCCTAGTTTTTCATCCATGACTCATCCAGCCTCTAAAACAATGCGACGCCATGCTACGCGGTCCTTCATGACACACTGTCCTTTCCATAGCACCCCTGATGAAGCTGCAAGGTTTGCCCGCAGGGATAAACGCATTCAGACAACTCCAAAGGGTATCTCAGGGACTTCTTACACGGGGACGGACAAGAGCAGAAAAAACAAAAAGCGAAACAGGAAACTATGAGAAGTAAACATGTTTATGCGGACATCTTGCATTAGTCAGTCAAAAACCTCCCACTGAGCCCATATGTGACTATGTGCGTGACAGGGTCGGTGGGCTGCATTATTGATGACACATATGTAATAGGAAGAGATTTGGTGCTTTGTGGACTCACAGTCTGAAGAGGCTCATTGACTGTGGCGGCTGGTTGACCTTGGAGAGAAGGCAACCTGTTTCTCTCACTTTCAATTTTAACCTCTGGAGCTTTTTTGTGTGTGCCTTGTCTGAAGGAGTGAAAGGGGAGATATTTGTTCTGACGTGAGAGTCACAGGAGGAAGAGAGGCACCTGGCCTCACCCACAGTGCATTATATCAAACACACAGTAGCTACTGATGATGTGGAAGTCTTTCAGCTCTTTAGACTTACGGTGAAAACAAGTATAAAAGTATCTTTTTATTGGGAGCATTATTATATTGGCGTTGTCATGATTGCCCACTGAGATGGTGTTTGATTCAGCCTTGAACACAGCACATGGGCAACCTTTAACCTTTTGAATCCTTTACTTGTACACTTGCCCCATACTTGTGAAACAAACAGTGTGGAGGGCAAATACATTCCAGCTATGCTATTTAATAATTTTCACATTATTTTTGAACGCTTAGTTTTCGGCCTTTGAGATTTATATGCTGCAGAAAATATCAACCAGTGGTATGTCTTTAAGTTTCCTCAATCTTACATTTGAAGTGCTTCATTAGATTTAAGCAGATGGCAAAAAAATGCAACATAAAAAAAACAAGATGTGGAAACTGAAAATGTAGTGTGGCTTTGCAAAGAGATGAAAGAAAGGAGATCAGTGACAGGAAAGACAAGCTTGCGTAGGACCTCCTCAGTTAATTTGGATTGTGAGTTCTTATTTTGTTTTTCTTTTAATTTTATACCTCCAAAATCATTCATTTCACATGAAACATCACTCAATACCTTAAAGCTGGATCATAAATATAAATTTTAATTAAACATAATTAAAACCTGAAGTTTTCAGCTCCTTTTTACATTCCTAGACTACCAAGACAATCGCCGATCTATGATCACATGTAAAGCCATCTGTGGGTTACAATTATTTGAGGAAAAAAGAGATTTATAAAAACAGATTTTATGACATTTTCCTTATTACTATTGTTTATCAAGTTGAACCACGTACTTTGTAAAAATATCGTCTCTTCTTTGTTTACTTATTCACAGAAAGTTACTCATATAGGAAGCGTGGACACAAACAAACATATTGTGCAATTCATCGAAGAGGGTGAATCAGTCTTCCTTCTTCCTTTTTTGTACATTCATCTCGATTATCTTCACGCTCCATGACTTTATGTAACGCTAAGAGCCTGACACATTTTTGCATATGACAAAAAAAATATTCAAATCTCTGTGATGGGTTAAGATGTAATCACATCAATTACAAATGATGCTCTAAGAAACCAGAGAATAATTCACGTCATTTTAAACCTCTTTATGTTCCCACGCTGTGACATTAGAGTGGAGACTTGACATACAGCAAGTTACGTATTTCAGTTTTTCAGTGATTTGTCTCCTTTTGACTGATATGGTTTTTGGATGAAATGCACGTGATGAATCTGTTCTCCGGCTTTCACAAAATCAAGCTTGGGCCAATCTAGGATTTTCTCCAATGTGGATGTTTGTCCATGCGTTGTGTTTGAACAGGGTTCAGCCAAATATGTGGTCGGACTCTACAGTTAAAGGTCACAACCACAGAATGGAAGCAAGGGTGCGACCAGGTCCTGCACAGTTGATGAACAGCTCTGTACAGAAACGGTTTCGACCTGTGTCATGCAGCCGCCTTGAGTTTGAAGAGACAGCAAAATATTAATGATCAATATGTTTGCCTTGTACGTTGTTGCCATGGTAAAACTGTAGACGCTAATCACTGCTCTAATCATTACTGTGGTCTTTCTCATCTGAATGTTTCCTATCTCTTGGAAGCTGCACACACCATGTAACTAAAATATTTCCAAAATGAAAGAAGAATGATTGCAAGAGAATAAATTGTACAAACTAGTGCTCAGGCTCTCAGCTGCATACATATTTATATGTGAGAGTGAGATCACAGCACTGAGGTAATGCAGTGCGAGGGTACCGCAGACAAGGAGTATGAATTTAGTTTTTTCTTTCTTTTTTTTTTTTTACTGCTGTTAGAGAACCTAAAGGAGCATAAACACCACTGCTAATACAAATGGGCTGAATTAGTCTCATTCTTGTTCAGGAACATGAGCGTGGATGGAGGAAATTGGGGAGGGGAGCGAGGCGGCGGGGCGGAGCGGGGGAAGTGCTGCGTGTTGGTGATGAGGCTTGAAAAGAGATGAAGCTGTGCGGGAGGAGGAGGAGGAGAGGGGGGAGGACTAGAGAGTGTGAGTTAAACGCCAAGAGAATTAGAATGAATGATGACAAGATCGACTCCTTTTTCCACATCTTTTTTTTTGTCCTCATTGTCAGAATGCGACGGCTATCTCTACATGACCCAAACTTTGCAGCAGCCAGAGATTTCACATTAAAATTACAAGGAAAACTGTTAATCCATCACCTAGTGATGGATTAACAGTTTGGAAATTAGCTAATATTGTTGGTGAAAGCTCACCTGATTTTGTGTCAGGCAGCAGTATGAATGAATGACAAGCCAGCTGAATGTAGAGAGTCCTTTACCACTGAAGGGGAGACAGCTCAGAAGATGAAGCGGATATCTGTGATGATCAAACCAAAACAAATCTAATGTTAAGTTCAACAAGAATCAATAAAAGTGGAGAAGTAATTTGATCAAATCGGCAGAGAAAGTTTTTCTGTTGTGGCTTTTCCTTTTTGATTATCTGTCATATCTGCTCTCCAGTTTGCATCACATGGGTGGGCTGACATACCTGGTAAAAGTATCAGACTGACCCTTTACAAGTGTCAGAGTGGGTTTGTTCTTAATTTTAGCAGAGTAAATGGTTACTGTATTATTATGATAATAAATTAATTCTTTAATTTATTTCTAAGAAAATAGCTGAGTTTTCCAGATTCTTAAGTATGATAATCAAATGCTTTTTATAGCCTTCCATGGCATATTTTTGAGTTTTGGACATTTGATAATGTCACCTTGTGCTGCAGGATGTTGCGGTGGTTCTATAGTTTATTATAGACCAATGATTCATTGAGAAAATAATAGAAAGATTAGTCATTAATGAAAACCATCATTAGCTGCAGCTTTAGTAATTGTCTTTAGTACATATCTGGTGTGTCAGTAGGTTTGATTAAGAATGAAAACATGAATGGATTAATCACACTGATGACGACATATCTGATGCAATTTTTTTCATCCCCAACTCACAAGAAGAGGAGCAGAAGGGGCGCAGAAGGAAATATGTATACAATATACAGATGGTTGATTTAATCCACAGATTTGTGTTTTAACTAATTACAAGAGCAGCAACATCACGCTGGCAGTAAAGCATCTCATTTTTATTCTTTCGTTAACATTTTGCTCGGCAGCTGATGTTAATCATCAGGGTGATATCTCGAATTCACCGGCGAGGCAGTAAAAGGTCGAATCATTTTGCAATTTCCTTTTATTTTTTTATATATTCCATCATTTCACTTTGATTCTCACTTTCAGCAGAAGATTGCATTCCAGATTTGACAATGCAATGCTCTCAGTAGACGCAGCTCATGAGACAATATGGCATTATAAGTACAGAGATGTGGGCTGTGATTGCAAAGCCTGTCTCTTTTGGGTTTGTGCGCATATGTGTGTTTGTGTGTGTGTGTGTGTGTATGCGCGCGCGTGTTGCCTACAGGTGACTCATCGCACTGCAGATGACCACAATGTTTTTCTGCTGCTTGAGTGTTCGTGGCTCTCTTTCTACCTTTCCATCCTCTATGATTCTTATTCCCTTTCGCTACTTCTATTTTTGTAGTTTCAGACTTTCCTATCTCCTCCCTTTGGTGCTTTTAAGCAGCTTACAAGCCTTCAGATTACACAGTGCATGATCCCATACAGTCCTGTGTGGATGCTACAGAGATGAAATGCAGCAAATAAAAGAGATAGGTAAAGGGAACATTTACATTTTGGGGAGCGGTCTTTGTGTTTTGTGCGCTACATTGTGCCTGAGGAGGCTGGCTACTAGCAGCAGACGGTGCAGCACAGGTATAATGAGCCATAATATCACGTTACGATCTGATTGGCATGGCGAGCGTCACAGAGAGGGGTGGGGCAAGAGACTGGTGACTGAGATAGAAAGAAGGGAGAGAAAGGGAAATAATTATGATGATGATGATGATGAGGGTAATGATGAGGGGCCATGAACCGAAACAAAGGCAGAATGGAAAAAAAATAGAGGTGAGGTCTTTCTGTCTGTCCCTCCCAGTGTCAAACTCGTATCAATCATTTACCCCATCTCTGCTCCATTTTTTTTCATCCAATACCACAGATTTCAAGCAAAATAATTTTAAATGTGTATTTTCTCACCCAGTTGCTGTTATGCCCCTGTGATGCCAAATCTGAATGCTTACTGAGCAGAAAAAGTAACTGAACCTTTATTCAGACAGTAAAAAGGGCAACAGGAAGCAAGCATGTGCACATATGGACGTTCCCAAACATGCCATTTGGCCTTGTTAAATGTTATTGGAGACTTCTGCTTTGCCGAAAGAAGAATGATGTGAGAAATCCTGCCAGTCTTGTCTTCATTTTAGCATTCTGTGTCAGCTTTGAATTTGTCTTAAAACCTTTCAAATCAAATCAAAATAATACGTAAAGCAGCAGTGTACAAATGTATAGTGTACATGTTTTTAAAAAAAACTCATGTATTACACAAGTAATATTGTCTGCACAAGTGTACATGTATCAAGGTTAAAATGCATCTTTATTTTCTTCCTATGTAGTAAGTGTGATTTTTACCATCATAATCAAAAGCTGATTGACAAAATGTACAACTACAGATTAGCCTAATCTTGAAAATACAGCCAGGAAGTCACCCTCCCCTTACACACAC